>CANYCX012367454.1:0-19397 GCA_948193385.1 Breynia disticha f. nivosa | reverse complement strand
CGTAGAGAAGGGGCTCCCTGCTCTCTTTCTACCTAAAAGTAGATAACACACGAAACACCAACCGTGCCAACCAGGCCAAACAAAAGGAAGAAGCTCGCTCTTCTCCTCGTCGGGAAGCACTTCGCCGCCCTACCCGCTTTTGCTTTTAGGCGGAGTTTACGCTCTTCTCGAAATTAGATGGGTCCGAACGTTCCGCGACTTTCTAGTTTAGATTGAGCGGCTAGTCTTCAGTCGGGTCTTGCATTAGCGGTTGTCGAAGAGAAGAGTGCTTACTGTAGCTGATCCGCTGCAACTTTACTTTAATAACTAGTCCAATAATCTTGCTTGGTTCGCGGATTGAAATCAAGTTTGCGCTGCTTTACCTTTCCTCTGTTGAGGGCTTAGTGTCGTCTGATCAAGCTCTTTCTATCTACGCAATTACAGATTAATCAACTAGCAGCTTTCACGCGCCCTGATGGGTAGTCCTCGTCGTGAGTTGATCCGGCAACTAAATGAAGAGATTCAGTCTATTTCGAAAGAAGGGATCCCGAATCATTCTAGCTTCCCTCGATAGCATCTCCATTCGAATCCGAATCGTAAGCCAAAGAAGAAGCCTTTTCAGGCGCCGAAGATGAATGACGAAGACTTTCATCCGCCCGCGTCTGGAGACGTATCAAAGGAATATACAAAAGAGAAGATTCCCTGCACCATCCATACCATAAGAAAGAAAGGAAAGCTTGAATCGGAACGGAAGGCCTAGTCTTAGCGCTAGCAGACTACCGCTTTTGATCCACTTATCCGAGTTTGAACAGAGGCTTTGTAGCCCATTTTCCCTCCCTAAACAAAGGGCCTAACTCATTCAACCTGAGAAAACTGACTTATGCCACTTTTGAAGCGCCATAAGCAGCCAAGCATAGTGGTTCAAGCGAGTTTGGCGAGACTTCAGGTAATGCTTATAGCAAGGAAAGAGTAAGATAAGACGAAATTACATAAGAGATAGCTATCTAGTGTGATTATTCAACTCCTTCGCTTTCTTCTTCTTAGCTTTTTTCTGCTTCTTCGCTTTCTTAGACGGATTTCGCTAAAGAATGAAGACTATTCCCTTTCATAATAACGGATTGCTTTCTTACCAAGCGATCCTGCCTTTTCGCTCCTCTCCAACCAGTTGCTTAAAAGCTCCTCCTCTTCGATTTATTCGTCTTACTCTCTCAAACAAAAACATCGGCGGCCTACCTGCTTCCTTTCGGTCAGCCTCCATCGCTTCTCATTCAAAATCAAAGAAATAGTAGATAGCAGAACTATACCAAAAAGGAACTAAAGACATTACCAACCAACAAGCACTTGCGGCCTAGCGCTTAAATAGAGTAAGCTTTCCCCCCTTTCAATGAGTTTCTGGATTTTACGTAAAATCTCACTTTTATCAAAGCCCCCTTCTTCAATGTTTTTGTAAAAGTGTTTCAACTTCCAGTTTTTAAAAGTTCAACTTCCAGCTTTTAAAGGGATTAGTAGAAAAGAGTTCGCTTCTAAGAGTATAGCGATTTGCCATAAATTGGTCTGGTGTGTAACCTTTTTTCTAGGAGACCAGTATGAAGAACTTTGTCTAATTTAGCTTGCAATTTAATGGTTTGATCGTATTTTTCTATATACTTATTGTCTGCGTGGCCAAAATTGGAATGGATGTTCAAAAGTTCTTTGAGTTCATCTCTGCGTTCGTCATCCAGTTGGATCGGTTGCACAAAATCATTCCATACTTGGTCAAAACAAAACTATAAGATTCCTCTACTTCCGTGGTGGTGGCTATTTGGGACGGCCCGGGGTTCGAAGGTGGTTGGCTTCATCGCCCCTAGGGGGTAAAGAAGTAGTCTCCCACGACTCGGAGGTAGAAGACTCCGCGTAATACGAGCTTATCCAGGAACTGCTACTAAAATGCCCCGTATTGGGATTTACCAGCCGTGCCATGAAATGAAGAAAATGGGTAGGGATACCGGATCTAGTGGTTAGACAATTCTTGCCCTCCCTACACCCCTCTGCCCCGGAACAAAAAATCTAGCCCTTTGCTTGATGAATTGAATCGCTGCTAGCAGCACGGGAACCTTACACGCCCTCCGTCCTAGCTAGATTTTCAACGCATTAGCTCCTAACTTTACTACTACTAATAAATAGGTAGGGCCAGAAAAGGACTCTCTCTCTTGATATCAAAAGTTCGCTTTAACTCCACCCGCCTCACGTAGCCCATGCCAGCCTTTCTCTTAAATTATTAAATAAAATAAAAGGGCTTTAGCACTCCTTCCCCTCTCTTTCTCTATCTCTTCTCCTAGCAATCTATGACAAAAGAGATTGAATACCAGGAAAGATCTGATGCGCAGAATCGAGAAATTCTCTTATCGGGGGGAATTTTATAAAAATTAGATTCTAACTTAGTAGACAAATAGGTCACTAGAACTACATTATTTATTCTTCCCCCACTCCCTTTAACACAAGAGGAAGCACTCAAACAACTTGAATCTGAACGGAGATTCAAACCCAGCCTTAAAAAAAAGAGGATTTCCGTATTAAAGATATTTGGAAAGGAAGGCAAGAGCTGTAGAGTAGGTGGGTAGGATATAAATTCTATATTTTCGGAGTGGAGATTTTGTTTACGAAGGTGGTTTGCCAGGATGATCTACTATTTGCATAGTTGGAGTGGAACGAAAGATGCGAGGATTGGGTGCCGGGAAGAGTTCGTATAGTTAGATGATAACTTCCAAACCTTTGCCCGTTCAAGTGTAAGTTTCTCGATGCCAACAGAGAGGGAAGCGAATCAAGACAATATGTTCCGGTCAGAAAGTCCAGTCTTTTTCTTTGCCTAGTTATAAGCTGTAGTCAGAAGTAAGGCAGTTGAAAAAAAAAGCCATGGAAGGGCGTAACCCTCTTGCTTGTTTTCATGCCTGTAAAAAAGAAAGTGGAAAGGGGACTTCTTATTGTTGCTGTTACGGCTTGAGCCCTTTAAAGGAGACCAAGATGGGCACACTCACTTCAGGTACGCAGTAACTTGCTCGGGACAATGGGAAATTAGTCTCATAGTTGCCTGTTCGGATTCCCGATTCTTAGTAACGGTAAACCTTTCTATGCTAAGGCCGATTTCGCTACTTAAATTCCAGAGTCTAGGCTACTCAATGAGAAGGAGACCTGCATAACCTTTTAATTGCCATTACAACTATAGCTACTGTAACAGAAGTAGAAAGGAGAAAAGAAAGAGACCCGGGCATGAGAAAGTCAGACTGGGGAACAGACGTCTAAATAGAAAAGCCAGATGATCTGAACTCCCATTTAAGGCGTTTCCTTCCATTAGATAGGAGGCGAGAAAGTCAGAAGGATGGGCTGATGCAGCTAACAAAAATCAGAATTTCATAACTCAAACAGGCATAGCCAGGGACTGATTCTGGAACAGAAGTTGGCACTGTAGAATCAACATTTGAAGAAGCAGACGAATCATACGCCTGCGAATAAGCAACTGAAGTATCTGCCTTTAAATCTTCCGTGGCTCTATAGCCGGCGGAGAGAGAGGGGATTTTACAATTCAAAGCCAAAGTCTGATGAAGCTGACAAGCGAGAGCCCGATGCTGGTGAGTCAGGTAGGACAGATTAAATGAATTCAACAATTCCATGAGCGGTGGTTGGAGCGGACCTTTCCGTAAGGGAAGGCGTAGATCCTCGATCCAAGTCTCGTCTTTTGAGTGACGATGTTCTTTCAGTTTTGTTTTAGTGCAGTTCTCCCTTCCTCACTAGGATCAACTAAAGCATCAGCAAGTGATTCGAACGAGACCTTTGACCCGCAGCAAGGGGTCTTGCTTAACGGCAGTAATCAATATCTTATTCAACCGATTGATGATCGAAAGAAAAGAAGACAAGAAGCATCTCCTTCGGTTCCGGGTTCTAGTTAAGGTTCCTATCCTAGAAAAAGTTCCAACGCTTAGCTTACTATCAGCTTCAGGAAGCACTGGAAACCAAGCAGGACAAGATCTCTATTCGGGGGAGTTCTCTTGTGCGGGAAGAGGACCTTCTATTTTCGGGCATTTCTTAGGAACCCGACTCTCAAGTGACCTCTCCTTCCCATCAGGGATATGGGGAACTAAACTACTTTTCAAAGGTCTAAAGAGCGGCCTATTCTCATTCAAAGGAGCAGGAATGGAATCGCCGACTGATGTTATGATGACCGGAACAGCTTCTACTAGAACTAAGCGGATCGTAAGACCGAAAGAGGCTACGCCCCTCTTCTCTTAGAATAACCAGATATAAAGTAAACTAAAGCATCTGTCATATGCTGTAATCGAATCCGTAAAATTTCTTTCATAAGAAAGTTTCTCACATAAATGAGTCCTCCCCTGAAGTCCTTTCTGCACTTGCTGCCTAGCCTTCCAATCGGCTAAGGTACCTTGAATGAAAATCGTAGATGGAAAGTAGAAAATTTCGTGGTAAGTAGTCCCCTAGCGCTTATTCGTCAAAGGGCGATTGCCTTCTTGCTCTAACTCCTCAAGTCAAGTAAGGGTTGAAGTCAAAGCATGATCTACAATTGGACTTGTCCACATCGGTTCTATGTGAATTTAAGCCAATTCTTTCTTACCACAGGAGAAAGTACTTTACTTAAAAAAGTGAATTTCGTCTCATTGGGCTCTATATCTAGGATAAGCATTCGATTGTTCTAGCAGAACTAAATCACCACAAGGCGCCCCTTTCTCTGCTTTTAAATACTGTAAATCCCCTTTCATTTAAGAGAATAAGAAGAGTAGCTGTACTCTACTCTTAGAGCCGACTATGACTTCTTCGTCTTCTCTTTATCGAGCAAAAGCCACTCATCAATTGCTTGTGAAATGCGGATGAGCACGGGCAGGTTATACACTTTACCGAAGCGGTAAATTCCAAATGAGATAAGAGATGTTAGCATTAGCGGAAGATTGATCCTATAGCCCACTATCAAGCGGTTGAGGATCTACCACTCAAGAGATGATATACTTACCCGTGAAGACGAAAGTTTACCGTGTTGGCAAATCCGGTCTCAAAAGCCGCCCAATTATCGTATTTTCAGGCAGCCACTAGTTTTCCCCTCGTTTTTACTTAAGAAAGATGGCGCGGATGTCTTCCATTTAATCAGCAGCCAAGGCCAAGACCAGAAGAGAGAGTCCTACCATCACGAGGGATTCGAGATAAAGAGATGGCAAGCCGGAAGGACGACGGGAGATGATCGTTCGGACAGGAGATGTGGACGAGTTTTAGCCTAGCTCCAAGAAGAAGGTACCGGGACCTCATTGAGCACAAGATTTGAGCGGTTAATGGAGAGCACCAAACTCATGCGTTGGCTTTGGGGCGAGGATCAAGGAGGCCGGATTTACCTTTATGAACCTCAGCGTGAAGTGGTCGGGTTCACTCCTCCTATTGCCTTTACCCAGCGGCAAGACGCTCGCGTTTTGTCGGAAAGGGAATGCTTCTTCCCCTCTACTGTGCGGGTGCTAAGACTAGGCGAAGAATTAAATGAATCAGTTCGCTTGACCAACCCGAGCCTCTAGTTCTTCTGATTTTGCTAACATCCTTCGATGACAGGCCGACCGAAGGAAAACGCACCGGGATCCGGAAATTCCCTATGAAGCTCCCTGACAAGCCCTTCAATCCATCTTCATCTTGGCTGGCAGCCTAGATAGATTGAGCCCTGGGACTGATCTTCCCGTTGGCTTTGCTACAGCAGTACTCACAGTGTAAGGTCAGCGGGTGGCATAGCGAAATTCCTCACCGAGATGACTGGACAACCTCTCGACCGGATCGTCCCAGCAGAGCGATTAAAAGCGTCTTTGGAGCGAATTCCTTTGAAGTAGTTAGTGCTCTAATTGAGCGAGCCGTGGATCATAAATGATGAGCGTAGCTTAATTTAGCTGATCTCACACCGAACTATAAATAAATATGTGAGTGGCTCTTTATAGAGACTTAGCCCAATGGCTACCACCGGAAGTGCGCTAAGTTAGTCACAGGGAAATCTCCAAGTTCTTTCTAACCTCCGACTCTATAAACTTGGATGGCTTGCTTGTTTAGCTTGCCCCCTCTTTGAATGTGTACAGTTCGAGCAAGCAAATGGCTAGCAGGGCCGAGGAACCACAATGAAGGGGACGACAGAAGTTCCACAAGAATATGACCAGAGATATATGTTCTTCTTCGTGCATGCAGGTCTGGTTCCTGAGAAAACAGATATCTATTAGCGAGTTTCGCCGTACAATATATAACCCGGGACTGGCTGAAATTAATGAATTACCACGGTTGCCGCCGGCTAATAGGGCGAGCAGCGTAATGGAGTCCCCGGGACGGACGACGTGAGTGAGAGCCCAGACCATAGCGGCTTTAGAGACTTCTCTCTCGGCTTTAACGACGACGAAAACGTTCTCCGAGAGGCTTTCCTTTCTGCTTTACTGTGGTTTACCCATAACCATCAGCGGCAAGGGTTACGGAAGAGGCCAAACCAACCCAGGTGCATCACAAGTAGATACGGTTGGAGCAGCAGATCCTATAGAAAGAAAGACAAAGCCCGAGGCAGATCCAGACGCGTACCCAGGCGGCGCAGGCGTTATCGGGAATTGAGACAACCCGAAGAGGGACCGTTCGCCATAATCTTATTACGTATATCAACAAAGAGATGCGTGCAAAGCTTTGCTCAGGCGTCCCGTCTCTCGGTTTCGTGTTGGACAGCACGAATACGCTGGATCAGGCACCCTAGCCGATCAAAAGTCTGATTTGATGAAATCCTTCGAAGACAGACTATTCAGCCCGAACAACAACAACAAACTGCGCAGAGAGCTGGGAGAAATGCGGGGGTCCAGGTAAGACGACCCAAGGAGATAACCGACGGCCTGCCTCCGGAAAGCTGCTGGTTATATAGAGTGATTGAACCCAGTTAGAGCCGGGGTGAGGTCTTGTCAGAGCCTTCCCCACCTTTAGCCCTTTCCACACCCAACGCCCTCCATTACATAAAGCATTCTTGACATCCAGCGGATACATAGGCAATTTTATAGCGGCAGCAACAGCAATAAGGGTTCGAACTGAACTTTGCTACTGGTGCTAAGGTTTCCTCATAATAAAGCCCATACTCTTGAGTGAGTGTACCCCTGAGCCACCAACCTGGCTTTGTATCTATCAATGGACCCATCTGCTTTGGTTTTGACTTTGAAAACCCATCGACATCCTTTGCTTCCCTTCAGGAAGAGGAACGAAGGGACTCGCCCTATAGAATGAATAAGGAGAGGAGGCGATAACTATGGTTGTCTATAGGAATCCGTGTGTCGGCTAGCACTTCGGGAGTCCCAGCTTTTTTGATCGAAAGCCTCATCCCTTATATCTTTAATGCACGGGTCCTTTCGATTGAGTGCAAGATGGTAGCGATCATTTCTACCGCTTCACAGGCTCAGGCAAAGAACGGCGCCAATCCAATAGTAAGGCACCAGGCTCACAAGAGTCGGGGACAGAGCGAGGGAGGTCCTCTTTAAAATATAGGAAATTTAAGCTATGGCTAGAATCTCAACTTCTTTACTAGCTTCTAGTTCTTGTCTTTTAGGAGGAGCGGGAAGCATTCCTTTTTCTCTCGCTTCTACGCAGGCTTTCTTTTTATAGAATATAAAGGGGGCGGAGCTTTACTTAGCCTTCTCCCGCCTTACTATGTTAATATTATTACAATCTTCCAACATAGGGAAGGAAGAGTTTATTCCAATCCTATATCATTTGTTAATAGATAGGGCGGAGAGCCCCCTGAAGAGAGGTCCTTAGGGTCGAGCAAGGAGAAATAGTGTAAGGAATAGGACAAGTTGCCCTAAGTTACTTCTTGACCTGAAAGCTGTCCATAAACCCGGAAGAGATCCTTCAAAGCCTTAAAATTTGGGCGAGAAGCTCGCCCAAAGATGAGAACATCATCCGCATATAATAAGTGTGAAGGAGCCACATATCTTGCAGTGACAATAGGAAGAAAGTTTCCATCGTTAACCATACGCGTCAGGAGCCGACTCAAAAAGTCCTCTGCAAGGCAAAAGAGCAGTGGAGAGAGAAGATCTCTCTGACGGACACCTCTTGAACAAGGGAAATAACCTTTTGCACCACCAGGCAATAAAATGGAAATCCTCGCTGATTGGAAAATAGCCATGATCCAGTCACAAAAAGTTTTTTGAAATCCAAAAGCAGACAGAACTTCCATGATAAACGGCCAACTCATGGAATCAAAGGCCTTTTTAATATCAATCTTGATAGCCATATTGCTGGAAGCACCAGTCTCTAAGAGATTCACACATTCAGACGCTGCAGAGATACAATCAGAGATATGGCGACCCTGAACAAAACAAAATTGAGCAGGGGAAAGAATCCTAGCAGCAATGATACCCAGCCGATTAGCTAGAATTTTTTTAATTACTTTTAAGATGAAGTTACCCAACACAATGGGACGGTATTTATCAATCGTAATGGCTTCCTTTATCTTGGGAATAAGCACCATAAGGTTTGAATTTATACCAGGCGGAATAGACCCTGTTCGAAAAAAATCTTTTTCTGCCTGACAAACATCAGGTCCCACAATAGACCCGCATTTTTGGAAAAAAATGCCACTAAAACCATCTGGGCCCGGCGCACTCGAGCCATCCATATCATTGACTACTACCCGAATTTCCTCACTAGAAGGCAAATGTAGAAGACGATGATTATCTTCTTCTGTAACTAAAGAAGGAATCACCTCATGCACTAAAGAAAAATCCTGCGCTGCATTGACCGCATTGCTAGAAAAAAGCTGAAAATCAAAATGCAAGATATGTTGTTCAATGAGAGAAGCATCAGTAGAAAGCACTCCATTAATCTCAAGAGAGTGAATACCCGATGAGGGTTTACGACGAGTGACTATGCTATGATAGAAAGGTGTGTTACGGTCTCCATTAGTCAACCACATAACTCGGCTCTGTTCCTTGAGCAAAGATTCCTGCCTAAGTAAAAGAGAATTAAGATGACAGTGAGCCTCCAATTCAGCCGAGTGAAGCTCATCTGAGAACCCAACTGATGAAATCTGATTTTGAATCTCGAGTAGCTGATCTTGAGCTGATTTAATGGAAACATTTAAGTTGCCAAAGACATTCCAATTCCAATCTCGCAACTTTGTTCTCAAAGCTTTAAATTTATATTGTAGGCGAAACCATTGGATGAGGATTAGAGGCAAATTCAGTCCAACAATCTGAAACATAAGCCAAGAAATTCGGATGTTGAGTCCACATTTCCTTAAACCGAAATGGACGATAAGAACCCGAAGCAGCAAGTGAACACTGAATTAGCAACGGGTTATGATCCGAGCTGTGACGCGGAAGAGCTAAGCAGTCAATGCTCTTCAAATTACTGAAAAAACCAGAAGAACCCAGATCAAGACGCAGAAAAATTCTATCCAAACCACCACGACAGTTCGACCAAGTATACCAACTTCCTCTTGTATCAATATAGGAGAGAGAACAAGTGTCAATCATCTGCTGAAAATCTCGGCAAGAAGATCTATTTGGAGCTCTTCCACCCGATTTCTCATGAGCTCCCAAGATGACATTAAAATCACCAACCAAAAGCCAAAAATCCAATCTGGAGCAGTCAAAGAATTAGAACATAAAGCTGACCAAAGTGTACGCCTAGAATAGGCTAAAGTTTTTGCATAAATAAAAGAAAGAAAGATAAACGGTGTGGAACATTAAAGCTCATGACATCCACCGAAATATGTTGATTCCCAATCTCAAACCAAGAAGGATCTGAAACTGAAGAAGAAAATAACAGCCATATAGAAGGAAACAAAGCATCATTAGAAGAAACTAGACGCAAACCAAGAGAAGACCAGTATGAAGTTGGTACAGCAGAGAACTCCATTTTCGGTTCAGCGATGAAAACAATGTCAGGGCGGTGAGTAGTACAATGAGTAAACAAAGTGCGCAAAGTATAAGCATTCCCCACGCCTCTGCAATTCCAAAAAAAGACTTTCATAAGTCTAGTTTGGGCGGTGGCCGCGAGACTCGCTTTGATAAAGTAGGTTTGAATTTTCCCGTTTTCTGAGATGCAGACTTCTTACGTTTGATTTCTTTCCACTCACCATCATTGGTAGCGGCTGCATCAGCCCATGCCGAGCTAATGGCACACAACTCAGCTTGAGCACTCGTCATATCGGCCGGTTGATTAGAATGAGAAGCATCTGATTGTGATGAATCATTGGTTGCTACATGGTCATTAACAGGAGATTGCACTGGAGCCAACCAATTAGCCATTATGAGTGGCGACCCAGTGTTATCAACGAAATTCCCTTTAGTATTATCCGCCTGTACTAATGGAACTGTATTAAGAGAATCGCTGACCTGATTCACAATAGGAGAAGTAGCTGCCGTAGGATCGTCTTGTGGCAAGACAGGACAAGCAGGCAAAGGCGGTTGATCGGGCATTGTCGCTTCCAGCACCCTCTCATGTTGTGGTTCAGATGCTGCTCGAGCTAAGGGAGTAGCACGTTCTGATGCAGCAACAGAAAGAGTGCGCCCTGTACGACGCCATTCTTTCCTCTGTCGTGATCTGCCACGAGAACGATGTGCTTGATCTGGCATTGATTCTGCTTTTGTATTCCAATGACAATCATATAACGCATGTCCAATATTTTTACAGATGCAACAAAAGAGAGGGAGGTTCTCATAAACAACCTCAATCCACACACTACCCCTTGCTGTCTCTACTCGTAGCGTATCATGAATCTTGTCTGAAAAATCCAAATCAATAAGAACGCGGGCAAAGTGCCCCAACTCACCCTCCATTGTTGTTCGATCAATCCGTAAGGGAACGCCAATCCCTCTTGCGATTTCTGCCAGAAGCTGTGGATGCCAAAATTCCCATGGGAATTTAGAAAACCTAACCCATACTTGAGTGGTAGAATCTTTCTGTGATGTTGGATCAAAACCAAAACCTGGCGTCCATGGTTGCAGCCGTAAAATCCCTGGTTTCAAAGAGATTGCACCCCTAGCCCATACATACTGCCTTTAGTTCCTCAGGAGATGATAACAGAATTTGATAATAACCTCTGCCTAAGGAAATTCATTTCCAATCAGATTTGAGATTCCAAAGACCAGATAATTTACTTTTTAACTCTGAGAGTTTCCACATCTTTTCTGACTATTATTTTACGCTACTATCCCTAGTTACTAGGACGGGAAAACTCTCCCCGAGGATCACTCTTTTGCTTACCGCGTACATTACATTATAGTCAGGAATTTCAAAAATGGAAAGCAGGCTTTTTTGAAAGCTACTCTTTCACCCTAGGCTTCTTACTAGGCCAAATAGAATTTCCGAGAAAAATTTCTTCTCTCCTTACTATAAGTAGGAAAAGCCTTCCCCTTAAGTGAAGGAATTCCAGAAAGAACCCCTCCTTCCTAGAGGCCTAACGGTAAACTTCCTGAAAGAGCTGCCGAAAGAAAAGCGCATCGAAGGAGCAAAGCCTGCTGGAAGTTCTTAGAACACCGTTCACTACTATGGATCACTCTTCCTTTCTTTCATACCGAAATTTCCACATTCAGGAAACAACTTCAATCTTAAGTAAGGAGAAGCCGATTAACGGTAGAAGTTACCACAGCACTGGAAAAGAAAGCCGGTTCGGGTGAGCGGTGAGCAAGGAAGCCGGCACACTTTCTATATCTGGCTGATTTTGAAAAACCTTCCTTCCGTCATTCTATGCCTAATATACCTGTTATTCCACGACAAACCCTTCTTCCTTTGCTGCAGCTCTTCCTTTACACCTAAGAACAACCTATTCTTTTTCACAGCAAACCATGAATAGTCGAAAGAGTTCACCGTAGAAAGCATAGTCAGAAGAGCTGAAACAGCAGCCCAAGAGCTAGCCACCAAGAGCTCGGAGTCGGGAAAGGCATATTTCCTCTCGAGACGCTCTTTCTAATCCCTTTAAGAAATCCTAATGGTCCATAAAAACACTAGGAAAAGAAAAAAGCCCCTTCTTTGCTTTTCTGATCTCATTGTGGAAGTACCGCGTCAAGATAGGCACCTTATCTATGCAATAACGATCTCACTCTTCAAGACAGATTCGTGAAAGGTCAATCTACGCCATGGAAGTTTCATTGCTGAATGACTTGTCTGCTACCAACTCCTTCCTCTATGGGTAGGCCCAACCACCACACTACATTCTTAGGATAGTTAACGGAACACCAACCCAATTTTTGAAAGAGGTTATGTTCACATACTCGCTTTCACACATAGGCACAGATAGTCAGGAAAAAGAAAACTTTCTAGAAGGAAGTGGCCTTGCCAATTGTGTATAGTGGACACGAGCAAAGTTGTGAGCTGCATTTTCCTAGCGGCCGAAATAAAAGGAAGGTTGATCGAAGGGAAGCTTAAAATACAGCTAGCTTAAGCGCAAGACAATCCTCAGACGATATGAATTGGATTTGATCTCTCACGCCATTTAGAGGTTCACCTTCTTCAATGACCTACTGACACTTCACTTTTTTAACGAGCATGGAAAGACACTGTCAAAGACTGACGCCCCAGCGACTATGAAAGGAAAGCCCGGTTCCCGGGTCAATATAAGAGTCCATCCACGGCATGAGAGGAGTGTACAGAAAGGGATCAAGAGCATGTCTTCTTTTCGACCATAGCCATAAATAAAATAAGAAATAGAAGAGTCTGACCCATAAAGCCATCTTGTAGAGAATGAACAGTCGATTTTGGCAACCGGGGACCAGACCACTAGCCTAGATAATCAAAGAGGCACGGGCTGCTATGCTATCTTCTTTTTATTTATAAAGAGATTGAATCGGTGCTTGCTATGATTTAAAGTATCAGCCAACAAGCATCTCCCTTGGTCATCAGTAAACAAGGGAAGTAGGACTAAGCAACTAACAGCGGAGGAAAGACCCGCATAGAAGATAGGCGTATACCTCTCATTGAGAAAGCGCTATCAAATATTCATATCCCTTTAAAGTCAGGAAAGGAAGTTCAGGATGAGGGAAGGGATTAGTGGGCGGATGGTGTAGTTCCCCCTTTCGTTGTTCTCGGTACTAGGGCCGATCCCATCCAGTCAGCCTAAAAGTCAGTCAATCCTTGTTTGAAGCCGTTGCTGCTTCTGAAGCTACTGTAGCCTTGTTGCCGGTAGTATACCACGCGTTCAGGAAGGAAGTTTCAATCCAAGGAAGGTAATACCAGGAAACTAAGAACAAATCCTCGCTTCGTAGCCAGCCGGTGTATCATCGGGTCCAAGTGGTTAGAAGCTCTGTCTAGGCACTTGTTTTGTTGGCAGTGCTAGCTCTAAAATCTTTGAAGAAGGCGATCTGTCTGGCTTGCTTGTGAAACTGGGGAGTTAGACAAGGCAAGCATCTGACTGGCTCGGTAACTGGTCTCTATCTCCGAGTAAAACTAGGCCAGTCAATCGAGCTTAGAGACAGTGCATGTTTACCTGTGACTAGCTTCTCTCTTTGCTTTCCTTGCAGTGACTGCTTGCTTGCTCTATTGGATTGGCTGTCTTCTCTCTGTGACTAGTGCAATCTTTTCTTGCATGTGTTCCGCATCTGACTTTTGTTACATTTCCGATAGATGCTATCCGCAGTGAAACAATTTATAAGGATCTTACCTCCCGGTGACCGGCTTTGCGGGACCGCCTGGTCCACTCTTGGCTAAGCTCTTTTGGCGGGACTTTCTCGATCACTGCTTCTCTCACTGACAGACTAGCAATTCAATCAATCACTCATCATATAGAATAACGATCGACAAGTCCAGAGTGTGCACCAACGAGAGTACGCTGGAAAGATTCCCCGAATAGCATTTTTTTATATATGATAATAGTTAGAAGGTTTCCAATGGCTATCAGATAACAATGAGTGGACTGGCAAGCAAGCCTGTACTTCTTTCTTTTACAGGCATTGCAGGTCCTAGGTCTGGTTGGGTAAACAAGCTGAGGCATAGCGTTTTGACTATTTCCTTCCTTACTTGTCGGCGTAACGACTGCTAATGATTGAATACCTAGCTTATTGATGAAGATCGGCGTAGGCGAGCCAAATACCGAATGTGCCGGACTCACTAAAAGACTACGCATTACCTACTATGCCAAATAATTTTTTTCAGTTTGCATGCTTGCAGACGCTGACTGAGATTGCTCACAAGCCTCTAGAATGAACTGATTATATTGATGATACGAAACTCATAACAGTAGGGCTGCAGCCGGATAGATTGGATTTATAGAGTGGAGTAGGCATAAGGGACTACCGCTAGCGGCAGCAACTGCTGAGGAGAGTAGGTCGCCCAGGATGAGACTAATCTGCTAGCACGGACTATTAGTTAAGCTGACGTAACGGCTTCCGCTAAGATACTCCTCATTTCCGGATATAAAAGTGAAGTGAAAGATAAAAGTAGCGATAGGATCTTTTCTCCAATAGCCTGCCCCGAATGCCTTATCCGGCCCTCGATATGGCGAGCGTGGTGAATACTGTCTCGCAACTTACCCATCAACCTTGCCAATAGGTTCTTCGTAGAAGGGGTTGGTTAACTGCCTATAATCTAAGTATGAAATCCTGCCTCTATCTATCCCGTGAGTGGAAAGGGGTACTATCAATCAAGTAATTCCTCATGGCTTCGATCTGACCTTCAGGGATTGGGTCGATCGGGGATGAGGATTAGACTTCAAGTATAAGAAGGAGAGCCAATACGTGAGGTGAGGGGTACTTTGCTTTTGATTTGGATCAGTTCAAATTGATCCAATTCCCAGTGTTCAACCTATGTAGTTCCATTTCTAGCATATCCCTACCTTGGAGGTACGCCACTCCTACTGGATAGCATACAACTTACATGGAAATATATGCCTTTCTAATTAGAACTTCACTTCAACAGGAAGGGCAGCAGAAAGAGAAGAGAACTTGACCTTGACAAAGAGCTAGCAAAAGATGAAAGGGGATGGAACTAAATTCGTTTTTTTGCCATAGAACCTGCTATCTCTAACGCGCCCTAGTTTGCTTTCCTTAGAATCGGTTATCAAAAGCAAAAGGCCTATCCCGTCGCTTTCACTTAATCGAAGGAAGTCTTTAACCTTCCCACCTGCAACTACGAAATAGGCTAGCTTCCTTGCTTGCATCCCTTTGATTGCTTAGTATCTCGGAAGTCAAGCCCGCAGAGCTGTCACAAAGAATAGGTTGTATTCACTGGAACAAGAGTCACCTTCATCTCCGAAGCCTTTCCTTGCATGGTTGGGAAGATAAGGACTTGTGCATACTCCAAGCGCATGCCTTACTAAAGAGGATATAGCGCTTAAACACCTGATAAAACAGCTCATACAGCGCTTCCTTGTAGTAATGTATCAATCCCGGCCTAGGAGCATCATTCTATATGATGGATGTATGGCATTATGTAATTCCATGATTCCTTTCTTTGAGTAAGAGCCTCATCGGGTCAAAAGGCATCCTTTAAATCCTATGGTGGAAAATGGTTGAGGTTCCCATATATTTTTTTGACACTTATGGCAAGCCCGCACCAGCTTTATGCAATCCTGCTCCATGGTAAGCCAAAAGTATCCTTGTCTCACAATCTTCTTAGCTAAAGCATAACCATTCATGTGAGGTCCACACTCTCCAGCGTGCATCTCTTCCATAACTTGCTCGGCTTCTTCTTCAGTCAAACATCTGAGTTGGGCCAATGATATCAGGGAGGATGTTTTTCAGCTTATTGACAATCACTTTTGTGACTGCTTTATAGACCACATTACACAAGCTGATCGGGCGGTAAAGCTTCAAACAGTCAGGATTTTCCTTCTTGGGGATTAAAAGAATGAGCGTCCTATTCAATTCATTAGGCATATCATCTCCATTTAAAATCCCCTTAACAAATCCACACACGGACTCACCAACTGTTTCCCATTGGCTCTGATAAAACAACCCATTTAACCCATCTATACCCGGTGCTTTAAGAGGCTTCATCTCAAAAAGAGCTTTCTGAATATCAGCATCCGTAACCACCTCTGCAAGCTTGCATAAATTATCATTGCTAATAGGAGGTAACATACCAGACAAGGGATAAGGCAAAATCGGTTGATAGCTTCTACTATATATATTACTGAAATACTGGACAATATGCTCCTTTAATAACTCATCACCCTCAATAACGCATCCCATCTCATCTTTAAGAAAAAACAATTTTGTTACGTCTCTGTCTTTGAAAAGTCTTCCTGTGAAAGTAGGAAGTATTTCGGTCCCCCCCAAGAATCCAATCTGACCGAGACTTCTGGAGCCAGTAAAGTTCCTCCTGAGCCAACACCTCCTCAAGATCACTCCTTAACTGATTTTCCAAGACCATTTGGTTCCTAGATTTATGGACTTCTAGAGCTTTTTGAATCCCGCCAAGCCTCGCAAGAATACGGGTTTTGCGATGAAAAATACTGCCAAACACATTTTTGTTCCACCTCTCTACTTCTGGCACAAACTCACTCACAGCACTTAGATAAGAACACTCCTTTTTCCATCTCTCCTTTACCAAGTCGTTAAATCTACTATCCAGGAGCCAGGACGCCATAAACTTGAAATTTCTGGACCTCTTCCTTTCCCCATCTCCAAAAATTATTCGGAATGGCTCTTTCTCCCGTCATCCCTAGGGCTGGTCTATCCGTCTATCCCCTCTTCATGCTTTGTGATGACCGCTTCCTCCATCGGAGGGAATGGGAAAGATACCAATTGCAGAAGGGGAGAGTATGCTAGGTAATCTTTCTCATCTGTCCGAACATCCGTATTGGCCGGCGGGTGGGCCAACTAATATATTATATGTGAGGGATAGGCGGCTTAGCCGATAGGCGGGGTTTATGAGTAGGAAATAGCAGCTAGCTATATAGGCCATCTTCTATTTCCATTCGTCATTTCCGGAAGAAGGCTGAGTTGGTTTCAATTTCCTTCTTCGATAGCAGCGGATTTTTGAACATACGATTCGTTCAAAGCCCAAGAAGAGGTGCAGATGGAATTAAAAGAAATCCCCTATTCTGCTTCCTTGACCCTATTTACCTCTTTCATTTCATTTCCAGTTTTGTGATTTTGAAGTCAGATCTCTGGAACTAAAGGTAAGCCTAGCCTTGTTCTACCACCCATCCTCAACTTTATCTGTGAAAACTCAAATTAGTGTTGATTAACGCTTCTGTGACGTCTAAATTCATCTAGTGATTCATTGAGTTGGAACAGAAGCTAAAATAGACGTCACAGCTTATCCCTCAGGTGACTCAACTGGGTCACTTCTCTCACTTAGGGTTACGCCTTTTCCTAATGGCCTTACTACAACAGCTGAAATAGCCATTCAAGCTGCCTTTATTCATTCCTTCAACCCGCATGGATGTTCTTAAATTTAAGGAAGGCTCTTCTTAACTGGCTTTCTAGTCTTTGCATCCACTTGGCTACTCGAGTCTTGGCTTGGCCACACTCTAATAAGTTCCCATCTCCTTTTTTAATAAAAAAGCTACTGGACTTGGCTTCTTTCCTGCACATAGTGTCTTATATTGAATCACATCTGCAGCGCTTACTGATTCAATCACAGAAGAAAAGATCTCAGCTGATACGCATTCAATTGCTAACATCACACCGTTTACTGATTAACGTCCGACTACAGCTCGTATGAGTTCTTACGGTTGAACTACAATAAGACTATGGGAAGGAGAAGCTGAGAGTCATTTTAGTGAATATCACCGAGTGAAAGCAGTCACTTATCTCTGCTGATGAAGCTGGCGAAGGCCTCTGAAGCGGGTTGACACCATCACACGCCTTGATGCACTGACGGCGTGCACATAGCTTTCTGTTTTTCGTCTTGTCCATATGATCTAACTCGTAATGAAATTCATCAGTCTGCTGTTACAGCTAGTGAAGAGAAGATAGATCTCGAGTTTGAAGCCCTAAAGTCAGCTTCTTTTTAATTGAACCCCACCCCTGGTCTAAGCCATTCAACGTGTTTAAGCTAGTGCTTCTGTCTTCTCTGCGATTGAAGTTGCTGTGGTAAGCTAATCCCTTGTTGTCTCCGTCCCCGTCTAACTAGATCTCTTTATAATGCTATGGATTTCCACGATGGTAGGGCTTTAGATAAGATTGGCATTATTATTTTAATAGATGGAGATTTCCCTAGGAAAAAACCTTAACTTCCCCCCTCCAAGCGAGCCTCTTTCAGAGCCTCCTTCGGCAAGAAAAAAGGCACTACTACTGCGGATGAAAACGAGAACTCAATAGCTCACTGGCTTTCTCACAGACAGGATTGCTACCAGGATTTGACTCAAAGGTGATTATTAAAGGCTTTCTTACTCACTGCCTTGCGCGGACTTTTACCTGAACAAGAACCTCAAAAGAGCATTCGCTTGCGACCACTTACTGGAAAGACTTGCCTTATCCCTATCCCTTGTTTGCAGGATTTCCCTTGCAAGATTTCCTTTCAAAACTACTGCTTGTCCTCTTAGTCCGTTAGATCGCATGGACAGAACTCCGACTTCCTAATTAATGGCTGGCAGGTAACGGGAAATGAATGGAATGGCATTGGCTTATGGGGCACTCCCTCTGGTTGGATTAAGAGAACTGGCCTCGTCCCACAGCAAAGGAAGAAAAGAGGCTTGCTCACAGAAAATATCCCAGCTGGCTGGGAAAAAGAAGAGAAGGCAGAAGAGATGAAAGGAGCTATAAGTGCAAGAGAACTCCCCAGAGATGGACTTACGGGGCTAACCCTTCACAGCGAAAAGAGGGACCCCAGTCCCATAGTAAGAGAACAGGCTCAGAAGAGTGGTTTCTGGAAAAGAAAATCCAATCAAATCGTATATCACTTGATACCCTTACTCGCATTGGTCATATATAAAGTCTCACCCGGGTACGAAGACTGCCTGAAAAGGCGAAGGCATGGAACTAGATGGCTTGAAATCCTTAGCAGTCCCAATCCCAATGCAATGGATCGAAAGGAGAAAGCATTAGCAATTACAGGTAGAAAGACTGCAAATGCAATTTATACTGGACTCAAACCGAAAAAAAAAGTGTTACCGGAGAATGCTTTTAGACTCTGTTACGGGCACTGCTTGATAGTCGTCAGATGGTCGAATTGAACCTTGGAAAAGACCCTCCCTCTAAAAGAAACTCCAACTCAGAACGGATTTCATCCTTCTTTATTTTGGCTATCCGCTAGAACTTTTTTGAACTGAACTGCTTTAAAATGGCTTAGGCCCCAGCCCTGGCTTGAAATAGTCCTCCTTGAAATACTCCTTTCTCCTTGCCATTTGATAGAATTCTTTCTCCTTGCTTGCTAGCAACTCCAGAGGCTTATATTTCTTCTGCAACTGAAGGAGTTTAAGACTAGAAATAGATCTATAAAAGAAATATAGGGGGACTTTTTATCCTGGATGCCTTAAGCGTAAGATTTCTAAAGTATCTATCTCA
>CANYCX012367324.1:0-22354 GCA_948193385.1 Breynia disticha f. nivosa | reverse complement strand
CCCTTACATCAATTGGTTGTTCTCTCTAAGAAGGATTGTCCATCCTCTAGAGAAGAGAGAGAACGTATGAATAGAGTCCTATATGCATCAGCTATAGGATCTATTATGTATGCTATGTTATGTACTAGGTTGGATGTTGCTCATGCACTAAGTATAACCAGTAGGTTCCAGCAGGATCCCAGAGAGTTCCACTAGTCTCCGGTTAAGACAATTCTTAAGTACTTAAGAAGTACTAAAGACTTTTTCTTAGTGTATGGAAGTCAAGAGGAGCTCAGTGTTAGAGGATACACTGATGCTGCGACCCGACAAGCAAGGATGATTCAAGAGCACAATCAGAACGCATATTCATGTTGAATGGAGGAGCTGTCAGCTGGAGGAGCTTTAAATAGAGCACAACGTCTTACTAGAGGCCGCCTATGATTTATTAGTTATTAAAATCATTGCGTTTATTAAATATTCCTACAGATCACACATGGATGATGGAAAAACTAAAAAGGGTATTTTTAGTTTTTCACCTTAGGCCAAAATTTGGCTATTGGGCCGGATGGGCATTTGATCCAATTTTGGTAATTGGACCCAATATGGATGAGAAATATTATTGCTTACATAATTTTAAGACAAAGATTATTTATTAATATGATGTCTTAAGTGAAAATATGTAAGAAAATAAATAAGAGAAAATTTAGGAAGTTTGTCTTAAGTTAAGACAAGATTAATGTGAGATAAATTAAAAGAAAGATTCTTGTTAATTATCCACATAGAGTCACATTTTTGGAGGGTGGTTTTTAAGGTATTTTATTTTAATTAAAGACTTACAAAGTCCTAATGGGACTAGGATTGTTAAGTGTTTTAATGACTCAAAACTCTCCTTTATAAAATCACCTACCCTAGGTTTTGATAAGAGAATTCGTCCCCTCAAACACACAACCAAAAATGTGAGCTTCCACCTAAATTGAGAGTGATTTAGGGTTTTTCTAAAAGAGAGACGCGAGGAAAAAGAGGCTGGTCATAGGGTTGATCAACGTGCTGCTCTTCTTTCCGCAAGATTCTCATCCGATCTTGACATTAAAGGTGAATTGATTTACTCTTTGTGCTAGTACACATTTTTGCTAATCCATGTATTAGTTTTATAGAGGATTACATTTGGGATTATTCCTTGGTGTCACAAAGGTGGTCTCGGAGTATTCTGAGGCGGTCGTTAACTGCTCTTTGGCAAAAGAACTCATGGCCTATAAGAAGAAATAAGAAAAGTAAGTTTTCTTTTAAAGTTTACATTTTTCTATCAACTAGTTATCATCTAGGAATAAATCAATGTGTTTTTTGAACTTTGGTGAGGATCTTGGCTAGTTTCTGGCGTGTTCTTGAATGTTTTCTGCTACCATTAATGTTAGAATATGTTAGAAAACCCAACAGGTAGATCTACCGACATGTGAAAACTGCGTAAAAGGGAAAATGACTGGGAAACCATTTGGTAAGTTTAAGATAGGCACAAAACCATTACAAATTATCCATTCTAATATCTATGGACCAATGAACGTTAGGGCTAGACATGGTTCTTCTTATTTCATCACATTTATATACGACTATATGAGATACAATCATGTCTATTTAATTTTACATAAATTAGAAGCATTAGAATATTTAAAATGATTTATGAATCCATTTCATAATTAATTAGATTTAACAATCAAAGCTTTAAGAAGTTATAGAGGGAGAGAGTATCTTTCTGAGTACTTTAATTTTTCATGTGAAGAAAAAAGAATTGAACATCAATTGACAATTCCTAGAACACCACAATAGAATGGTGTAGCAAAAAAGGAATATAAATCTTTTAGAGATGGTTAGGTCTATCATGGTAAAAGCAAATTTGTCAATTTCCTTTTTCGGAGATGCATTATTGACTGCCACATATGTACTAAATAGAGTTCCTTCAAAGTCTATGCCAACTACACCGTATGAACTGTGGCATAACCACAAGCCTGATTTGAAGCATTTAAGACTATGTGGATGTTCTTTTTGTGTTCATGATCCTTCCAGTAAGCATGAAAAGCTTGGACCAAGAGGAAAAAAGGGAATCTTTATAAGATATCCTTCTCTCTCTAAAGGATATCTCTTTATAGGAGAGAATGAAAATGGTCAAATAACAAAATTGAAATATAGAGATATCACATTTCTTGAAAATGAATTTCCTAAGCTAGGAGAAGTAGAAAAAGATTTCACTTTGTATGAAGCTCAAACACCTTCCTATTTTGAATCATTCAATTCGAGTTGGAGAAATGCTGTTGAAAATGAGGTGGTATATGGTGTTCAACCTTCTCGAGCAGATTTTAGTGATACAGATTGAGTTGAGTGGTCTTAATTTGAGTGGGAGTAATGTTCCAGGTTCAAGTTCGAACTTGAATATGGATGTTAGTCCCATGGGAGTTATGTACTGAATGTTGATGAATAGATGACATTTTTTTTATCATGAAGCAAAACCACTTAAAAGATTGAAGAGTGGAAAAGTTCCAAAATACCATCATTTAGTTGATAGCAAAGCTCTAACGATTGTTTCTCAAATTGAAGATATACCTACTAACATGAGAGAAGTGTTAGAGAGTTCTGATATGAAAGAATGGATAAAAGCGATGAAAAAATGAGATGGAGTCGATGAGAATCAACAAAGTTTAGGAACTTGTTAATCTTCCTAAAGGTCGTAAGGCCATTGGGAATAAGTGGGTACATACCATAAAGCGATCAGCGAATGGGAAGCCCAGTTAGACTAAGTGTCGTCTGATTGCTAAGGGGTTTGCACACCGGGAAGAAATTGATTATCACGAAATTTTTTCACTTGTTGTTCGTATTGTGTCTATTCGAATTATATTTGCTTTTGTTGCATGTATGGATTTCGAATTACATCAAATGGATATGAAGACTGCTATCTTGAATGGTGAGTTGAACGAAGAAATATATATGGTTCAACTAGAAGGTTTTGTATTCAAGGTCAAGAAAATAAGGTGTGTAGATTGAAGAGATCAATTTACGACCTTAACGAATCTTCAAGACAATGGTATTTTTATTTCCATGAAACTATTTTATCAATTGAATTTGAGGTTATAGATGCAGATACGTGCGTCTTTATTAGACATGAAAATGATAAGAAATTCGTCATTCTAACATTGTATGTTGACGACATTCTGTTGGTTAGTAACGACATTTCTTTGATCAAAGGGCAAAGAATTGGTTGTCTTTACTCTTTGAGATGAAGGATTTACGAGAGACCAGTTATATTCTTGGTGTTAAGATCACAAGAGACCGTTCTAAGAGGTTGTTGGCTCTTTCACAAGAGATGTACATTAAAAGAGTCTTAGAATGATTTAGTATGGTTGATTTCAATCCTGAATCAACTCTTATTGCATAAAGAATGGACCTTGAAGCAAGTTTGCGTCCGAAGAGTCTTAAGGAAATTGAAAAGATGAAAAATGTTCCATATATATGTGCAATTGGTAGCATAATGTATGCTATGATTTGTACTCAACCTGATATAAGCTATGCAGTTTGTCTTGCTAGTAGATATCAGTCGACTTTAGGTTTAAAACGTTGGGCAGCAGTGAAGATGATACTTAAATATTTGAAGGGCACTTCAAATTATTTCCTTTGTTACCAAGGACAAGATCTGCCATCGAAGGGATATACAGATACAAGTTATGGAATGGATAAAGACGGGAGGAGATCCACGTTCGGGTACATTTTTCGCATTGGGAAATGGAGCAATTTCATGGTGTAGCAAGAAACAGACTTGTGTGGCTTTATCAACCATGAAATCTGAGGATGTAGCTACAACAGATACGGTGCAAGAAGGGACATGGTTAAAGTGTTTTATTGATCATTTGGATTTATTGCCAAAGGAAAATGTACTACTACCTATTCATATAGCACAATGTCGATTGCTTATTCTGAAAATCCTCGATATCACAAAAAAAGAAAGCATATCGACATTAAGTATCATTTTATTAAAGACAAAGTAGCTCAATGAGATGTAAGCTTGGTATATGTTCCTACTGAAGAAATGATTGCAAATTCGCTTACGAAGCTAGCTGCATCTGTTATTTTTTAGAAACACATTTCTCATTTTGGTATTCGTAAGATTTAGGAACATGTATTTAGAGATGAACTTTTGCAATGTTACTTGAGAATTCTATTTGAAATAGAATGCAATTTAGATATTGTGTTCAATCTTATAATTTTCACTACACGTAGAACTATTTGGAATAGTTTAGTATGTTAGCAGAACTCATCTACTCACATTGATGAAATTCTTAATATGAATTAGGTTTTCATATGTAAGGATTATAGATGGATTAGAGTGATGGATTAAAGTGAGCATCCATCGTTCAGTCAAGACCGAAAGCTTTCCATATGTAGGCTTAATAGAGGACAAAAGTAATAGTGTATGAGTACATTAGGTGACTACTGCTTTCGCATAGCGTTGTACTATAATAACATATGTCCTAAGTGGAATTGACGCTATGACATATTTATGTAATATGTGTATAAGACGACCTAGGGATGGAAAGATATTATCAAATTGATCTCAAATTTCCTAATATGAGACCCAAAATTGAGTTAAAACTCTAAATTACCCTTAATACTCTTTTAAATAACGGGAAACATGTGTTTAATCGTTTAATTTGATAAGAACCCTAAACAAGGTTGCGTTAGCAATGAACGGGTAGATAGAGACTTATCAATTAAACATTAAACATATGGTGGTAGGTTATTTAAATAGAGAAAGTTTTTTTTATTACATATCACTTATTAAATTATATTACGCTTGAGCTCATTACTTCTCTTCATAGGAAAAAATATTAGTGTATATGAGTGTTTTCGTGAGATCAAAGCGAGGCGAAAACTAGTGAATATGGAATTGAACTAGGGAGATATCACGTTTAAGCCAAAGGGCAAAATATATGAGATTTATTTTAAGATGCATGCCTTATACGTTGACTGGTCGCACAGTCTCGCTGATATATGTTTAGCATTAAATGATGAAGTTTGACATAATGAGATAATATCTTATTATGTGCGAGTGAGAGATTGTTGGGCCTGCACGTAATTAGACATTATGTGCAAGGGCAAAATAGACTTTCTGGTTAGTCTATTATATAAAGGGTATTAACCAACACTTAATAACCCTAATGCCTATTACCACCAGTTAATAGAGAGTGCTTTACTTGGGAGAGCGCTGCCGAAAAAAAAAAGGAAGAAGAATTAAGTATTCTTCTATCTAGTACACTAAACTACAATCAGAAGAGAAGGCAGGTTTATTCGGACTCGATATACATCTGTATATCCATGGAAGGAGCATCCATAATGTGTTTGGGGAATTTTTTGTATGGTTGTTTCATTCCGCTACGTCGTGAAACAGGTCAGTTTACGTTTCCGGTTATACTGCGCATTAATTTTGTATTTACTGCTTTCAAAAATCAAATGAAATTCATAAGGAATTGGAATTGTAAATTCAATTTAATTGTTTGGTATAACATGTAAATTCTGTGATTTCTGAATACAACTTTTGTTTGATATGTTAAAATCATATAATTATTTGTAAGTTATGACTAAAATATCATAGTAAAAAAAGATGTAGAGAAAAAATGAAGGTTAATTTTGTAAATAACTCTTTATCTTGGATTTGGAATTCCAAATCTTACCACCTTAGCTTGAGTTTACAAATCCATCTTTTTAACACATTTTTAATTCTTTCATTTGTAAATCCAAAATTTCATCTTTTAAAAAATGCAAACCAAACAACAAAATTTAGAATTAGAAATGAATTCTAAGCAAATGCATAGAATTCCATCATACCAAACACATAGAGACATATTTCTTTTACTTATTAGAGACCTATTTTTGAAACTTCTATCTAAAATGGGAAATGAACTTGAGTTCGAGGAGTAAACAGGAACACTTTTAATATTATGGGGACTAAATAAATTCAGCCAGCTAACCAACCAAAACAAAACCTCTAGGGTTTAAAACCCATACCACTTCACTCACAAAAAGAGCGGGAGTAAATCAAAATCTCCAAAATTTCTCAATTTCTCTAAACGACGCCGTTTTGACCCACTCCAATGTCATTAAAAGTTCGCGAACTCACCGTTCTCGGCGAGTTCAAGCCTTTCGGTTTGATCGCTGAAACACTTGATGGGAAGCCTCTAAACGACGTCGTCATTGATAAATATGATTATTTTCTTTTTGATTCCCAAGTTGCTAAAGAGACAAATGATTCTGGAAATGCGTTTGATTCCCATTCTGCCCTCGATGTTCATGGCGATAATGAGCTATTTATTAGGGGCAATAGGTAATTCTCTAAGTCTTCATTTTTTCATTTGCGTGATTTGTGTTAATTATTGGAGATGAAGAGTTCATTTGATTGTGTTTTTAATATATTTGCATTTTTTATGCTGAAAAGTTGTCTAATTTTAGTTTTAATTATGGAAATGAGGTAAACTCAAGATTGATTATTTATTTATTGTATTTCATTTTTGAGAGAAATTTAATTTTGTAACGTCATGATGGGTGTCAATTTCTTAGTTTAAAATATCGATACGCTGATTCCTGATGGTGCCTTGTTGCAATGTAGCTATGTGAATGCAGTTATTTTAGTTGACTTAATTTAAAATTCATATGCTAAAAAATCAGTGAATTATAGTTTTAAATATGGAAAATGAGGAATATTCAAGTTACAAGCACGATTTTTTAAATTATATTTCATTTCTTAGAGGAGTTTATAACTTCATAATGCACACATTGATGACATTGGCTAAGATGTAACCTTTGAACTCGGTGATATATGAATTTAAGGTACTTGTTAAAAGTGTACTGCATTGCTAATAAGCATGGATGTCTACGTTGGCTTCAAGTGTTCAAGCCATGTCTTCATAGAATATGAGAGTGTTAAACATTTTTGTTAAGGATTGATTTCGTTGTTCATTTTCCATCTTTTTTTTGGCTTAAATATTGTTTTTACACCTCATGGTCAGTTGATCATTTTTTGACAAATTTTCTTTCATTTGTAACAGGATTATATGGTCCATGGGTTTGCGAGTTTTTAAGAGATTCACCTTACCCTCTCAAGTTCTGATGGTAATTTTTACTTTTTGATGCTGGACTTCTTTACACGCTTCTTGTTTTAGTTGCTTCTTGTGTAATTCTTCAAGTATGAATAGTATTATCATAAAGTATTTGAGCAGGATGGTTTGATTACTATTTGAATAATCAAAAGACTTCTAGTTTAGCTGAAAACAATCTTCTGGAGCTTCCAATGCCATCATTAACTGATTATTGATATCCATATGGCCATAGCTTCTGGTTTGTGAGGGTAAGGCGTCCTGCAATATGTGATTTGCTAATCACATATTGAACAGCACAAGCGTAGTATAAAACAGTGTTTTTTTCTGTGCTGGCAGTGTAATGATGAGTAAAACTTCAATATTCTGTGATTCGCTGATTTATTTTGAGTGAGTTATAAGGAATTAAATGATCTTTAAGCATTGGGGCTCATAAAGTGTCCTTTTTTCTATTATCGTCACAAGGGTACAAGGATTAATTTGAGGCAAGCACCACCGTTGGTGTTGAATCTATAGATTTTCAATCATAGATGCAGTAATGTATAATTTAGACTTTTGATGGTATGTGCATACTGCATTGGTGCCAAAAATGACTAGATAAAATTTAGATGACTATCACATTCATCAGAGTGTTCATTCATATGGACTCTTCTTCTGTTTGAATCTCTGTGTATTTCTGCAATATGTTTGGCTGGAAATTATGTTCATTCAAGTTTCAAAAAAATTGGGGAGGTGTTGGAAATCGACTCAAAGCACCTAGAAATTTACTTGCCTTGGAATCTCAATAGTTTCTCCATAATACATTTATTGAGAGCTTTATGCACCTCATATTGATCTGTTATTATAATATCACTGAAGTTTTCAAAGAAGCAAGAAATCATTGAAAAAGTAAGATATCTGCAATATGTAAATCTTATTTATTTCTCGGTGTTCCAGTCTTCCAGATTTCTCTATTCAAGATATTGTTTTAATTTTCTGTAAGTTGCTTGATTATTTATATCTGGAAGGGCCTTTTTCCTTTGACGTCATATGCCCAGTTTACGTTGTGTGGCCACTGTGCAATATTCATCTGAAAACAGCATTTCGCTTATTAGTGACTTCAATCTTGAAATGATTGATTTCTTTAATGGCTACCTCTTCTGTAGGCATGCTGGTGTCCGTTGGGTGATATGTCACAGCCTCTGCTTTGTATCTTACAAATTGACTCTCTTACGTTATACAGCATATCCGGTAATAAAATTGAATATCTTTTTGCTAATCTGAACTTGTAAAAATTTCCCTTTCTGCCTTTCTTTTTTGTTGGGAAAATGTGTTTTCTAGTCAAACACTGTTCATATAACTGCAAATTAATGAATATTATTTAATATCCTTTACCCTGGCTGTTTCAATGTTAAAAGAAGAAAGTATTTTGTCTAGTAGTGACATTAATTCCTGCATATGATGAAGGCTTGCTTAAGGGTGAATCTTTTGTTGTTTTATTTCTTTGTTGGATGTTGATTCATTAACCATAATGGGAATTGTAGTTATTGCTTGGCTTGACAATAATTAGTTCATGAACTTAAATTTTTGTGTCTATTCTCCCTATCTTAAAAACAGGTGAACTGATATCTATTCCCCTCCTCTGTACCATTACATCAATATGGCCTCTCCCATTTGGTTTACTATTACATCCTGCGGCCGAGGGAATTTTGCCAACTCAAACTGCTTTGGCTTTAAACTCAAGTCCTCTATTTGGTAGTCGAGATATAGCCCGTCCTAGGAGAGATATTGGCCACAATCCAGTTCATAATCCCAATCCATTGGGTACATATGATCCTGTTGGGAGTGATGTGGCAATGATGTCATCACATATGATCCTAAAGGATCTATTCCAGGAGCCACAAGTATGTGTTATCATTGCATCTCAGATACTACAATCTTCTAGTTATTTTTTTTTTCTTTTTCTGGTTTCCCTGCAATGAGGAAATATTTAATTGTTTTTAGCCAAGTTATATTGAAGAAAGAGGAAAGTTGAGCATAATGAAGGATTTTGATGAAAGAACAATTTGGACCAGTGATCAAATTCCTCTTATGGCATCATACAATAAAGGTAGTGTTTAATTATCTTCCAGTTGATAAACTCGGTGCTTCTTCCTTTTATATGCTCCTCTCTAATTGTGCACAAGTTTTTCTATGTTGTATGTAGGGAAGATGCAGCATTCAATTTGGGTTGCTGAAGTCGTCAATTCAAACCTTGAAGCGGGAGATTCTAGCTCCCTAGATGCAGCTCCTACTAGTTCATGCGGAAAACAATTTTCTTTTCGCAGAATCTGGCAGGGCAAGGGTGCTCAGGCTGCTGCTTGTAAGGTGCTTAACAATTTTTTTGGCATTGGTTCAAGGATTAAGCCTTCTACTTGAAAAAGCCATTGCACCATCACTATTATTTTAATTCCTAAAAGATTTCCTTTTCCTTTACTCTTTCCCCCTGACGCTATTTTATCAGCAATTATTGAAGTTCAGGGTTATTCTTCTGGCATGACCATACTTTCTGTTCTTATCCGTATCATCTAGATAAAAAGTACTTTTTCCATTGGTGGTTCACCATGTATGATTTGTGTATTTGAATTTTTGTTCTACTATGTCCTTGCTAAGCACATCTAATTTTATGTGTGCCAGGTTTTTCTTGCAATTGATGACGATGCGGCTCCAATAATCTGTTTTCTTCTTCAAGAACAGAAGAACTTGTTGTCTGTAAGACTACAAAGTCTTGAAATTAATAATGAGATTATCTTTGATGTTAAACCTGACATGAGCTGGAGTATATCTGCCATAGCAGCAGTACCTTTAACTGTAACACGTCCACGGTTGGTTTTCTCTTTCCTCCTGATTTGTTTTTCTGGTGATTAATTGTTGAGTTGTCTATGAATGCCTTTATCACTGGTTACTTGCTTCTTCTCAGGGTGAAGGTAGGGATGCTGCCATATTCAGACATCCTTGTTCTTGCCCCCGATAACTCTCTTCTTCTTTATGTAAGCTGCGTATAAATCTTCAAGTAACTTACTGTATTGTTTATTAAATTTTTGTGTTCTCTTTTGGTTTTTTCTGCATTTGCCTTAGGAATATCTGATCTACTATTTTGCCATCATTTTGTTATGTTGTTTATTTTAATACTATTGGTATAACATATAGAGAATATGTAGGCCACACAGGCTTGGCTGCCATTATGGTCTTTTTATGTTTTATTGCGTTCTCCATCTCTTTCAATCATTTTGTGATGTACACTTTTGAAATTAAAATTTGACTAAAACTTATATTTGCACTTATTTAAGACATGCCTCATCAGGAAGTCAAAGCTGCTTTCTTTTCATTGTTACCATGTTGTCATGTTCTTGCCGTGTGCTGTTTTATTCTTGGAGATTGTTGCCCTCTATGGGTGCTCTTTGATAAAATTAAATTTACATAGTTAATTATATCGTGTATGCGTTAAGTTTTTCATTTACCCAATCTGTTTTAGTGCTTGCCGTGATCGCAACTTGTAGAAATATACTTGCTGAAAATAGGAGTGGCAGTGGTTGTTGGTGCTTCATTATCTTCAATATGTTAAACCTGTAACAAAGACGTTTAATAATTATTCGTAATTTTGCTCAGTTCTTCACCTTTCTCTTCATATTTTGTGATGAGTATCTAATCTGTGTTACATTACAGTCAGGAAAACAATGCTTATGCAAGTATCTGTTGCCTTCTTCTTTGGGATCAGTTCCTCATGATTCTAAGATTTTGGGTTTGACGGATGCTGTTGAAGGGCGTGTCAATCTGGTTGTTAGCGATGGCCAGGTATGCTAGTTCATATGCCTAAAAAGTTTGGCTGAGCAGATGACATTTATATTTTTGTTTATGCTTTTGTTTTCACGTTTATTGTTTAAGTTGGATTTCCTGGAAATTTCTTTGCTGTGTCAGTAAGTTCTAATTTGAAACTCATCAAATTATAAATGTTGTGAATGATGACATTATCCAGTTATGTGTTCCATGCAGTTAGGCTGGTCATAACTTATGAGATCTTTCGAGTGTTCTGTAAATTTTATGTCATTTTGATGTTGCTAATAGCTTTATTGTTGTTCAACATACTTGCTGCTAATATTTACTAAATGTTAAAGGCTTGATAAATATTTTGTTGATATTTTCAGATGTTTCGTTGTGTTTTGCGAAGAAGTCCTTCATCTTTGTTGGTGGATGATTGCGTCACAGCAATGGCCGATGGTCTTAGTTCTAGCATGTTTAATCATTTTCTTTTTCTTTTGTGGGGTGATACTGATTCCAGTTATCTATCTGTGGCTGATGCTAATGTTGATTCTGAATGGGACTCATTTTGTGATGTCATACTTCGTCTGTGTACAAACTCCAGTTCCATCTCTAAAGTGAAATTGAATTCATCGCCACTTTCATCCTGGGAATTTCTTGTTAACAGTGAATATCACAAGAATTATAGAAAACATAGCTTTATCACCGGAATTTCTTGTGGAAAATCACTTCCTGGTGGGGCAAATATCTTGGAAGGTGATCGAAATTCGGAAAAATCTTCTTCCTCTGAGCTATTATTGAAGATTTTGGATTCTTTGCATGCGCTATATGAAAGTTTAAAACTGGATAATCTTCGTAAAAGGTACGTATACTGTCTTATTTCCTGTGTGCTATCATGTATTCTTTTTCTGGTTAGCATCATACCGTATTCTAATAGAACTTTTTGGTATAAATTTTCATCCGATGTTTTCTCCTTGGTGGAATTTTTTTCATTCAGTTGTTTAAGAAAATAATTTTTGTAATTGAAAATTCTTCATTATCTGTATTTAATTTGAGTGATTGTTACATATGGAGCGGGTTCTTTATCACTAGCCTCTGAAAGTGGAACAGTGCCAACCTAGTTTTTCCTTCCGATAATCACAATATCTATAAGCTTCTGTTTGACTTCTTTCCTCTACTTTTTATAATTTGAAGTTTGAACTTTGTAAGTTGTAGACTTAAGAATAAATCAAGTTATGTTTCCAAAGAACAAATAAAATTGTTCCGATTAATTGAGTAAAAAAATTTGCCTATTCAGTAGAAAGCACTTGAATAATTGATGGCTTCAGACTTCATTTACTACTTTTTTTTTCGTTGATATATCGTGCTTCAGTTTTTATTCATCTAGAGGGAAAAAAATGTTCTAGGCAAATAGATCTGTGATGGCAAGCTCATACATTAGGTTCAAAGAAAATCTATCTAGAAATTGTCAAATTCTACTTAAACCTTTTAGAAACATAGGCTAGGTTCATTTATTACTTTTAAATGTAATTGCTTCTTCTTTGCAACTTTAAACTTGTTTCATCTGTTTTATTGATTAAGTTGCATTTTGCCTATCAGATAAAATGCACCATTCCCCTACTCGTTTAGTGTGGTGTCTGTTATGAAATATTGCCAAGCTTAAAATTATACCTTTTATTTAGACTTCACTTTTGATTACAGGGATTTGGAGTTTCTTGCATTTCTGTTGTGCAGTATTGCTAAATTTCTTGAGGAGAATAATTGCATGGATTATTATTTTCGTGATTTTCCTGGACTATTAATGAAAATAGGGCCATGTGCATCTTCTTTCTCCAAAAAAATTCCTCCAAGTTTATTCAGATGGCTTGAAAACTGTTTGCGATGGGGTTGTTGTTCTGGCAATATTAATGATCTTCCTCCTCTAATTTGTAAAGAAGGAAATTCTGTTGTGAGCCGGGCAAGGAAAGTAGTTGCTTTCTACAGTTTGTTATGTGGTGGTAAACAGATGGGAAAGAAACTTTCTTCTGGTGTCCATTGTGATGTTTCTATCGGTTCATATTGCACAGCTGAAGAGCATGTAGTATTGGCTATGGTCGGGGAACAATTTGGACACAAACAGCTTGACTCATTGCCTGTTGGCGTTTCTCTTCCTCTAAGACATGTAAGTTGGGACATAATATTTTTGATACCCGTTGAAACATTTTTTATGAAGGGTTGTATTTCATGGAAATGGGCGAAGTAAAAGATATCTTACAAGATTATTTTTCAAAAAGTACATCCGGCTGATTTAATTTATATGAACCAATAAGTTTGGTTAAAGTTGGGAAACTGATCATTTTATTTTGACTTTTGCCAATTGATTTGTTTGTGATGTTCAAATTTATCAATTATCAGTTATTACCTGGATCTTTTTTGTTATTTTTGCCTTTATTTTTGTTCTGGAATTTCCCTAAGATGGTTGTTCTTCTAAAATTGGTGTACCTTTACCAATAGATTTTATCTAATGTTTCCATGTATGGAGCAAATTCCATAAAAATTGAAGCTGTTTCCACTTCCTTTTTATTGTAGAGAACTGAACTAGCTAGCAGTATTGATGTTAATTGAAGTGGAAGATCTTTTCAGAAAATTGAAATTCCCTTTTCCACTTTGTAATTATTATCTTCGTCGTTTCTTCCTTCTTTTTGGTTGATGCGTATGTGTGGAAAGGCTTCTCTCAAGTTAATAAATGAACACCTGTTGTTCTCTTTTATGTATTAAGTCAGGTCTAAGTTTCAGAATGTAGATTAGATTAAGATTATTCTTTTGCCACATTTGGTAATTGGACTTGATTTGAGAGTTTTTGATGCTATAATACAGGTTGAAATCTTCTTGTCCTAAAAACATAACAACATGCAAGTGGGGGAAAATTATGCTGTATAAATTGATAGTTAAGCCAAAGTCCATGTAAATTTTCTCTTTTGAATGCATTATTGATTTGTCAAGGCATATGATTTATGGCATATATTCTTTGGTCTGTAGTTTTTAAATCTAATGCGTTCGAGTTGTCTTTCCATTCATAGGCCTTGGATAAATGCCGGGAATCCCCACCAACTGATTGGCCTGTAGCTGCATATGTCCTTCTCGGTCGAGAAGATCTTGCATTGTCCCGTTTGGCATGTTCCTGCAAGTTTAAGGAGCATGAGAATCAGCCTAATGTGAACTTGGTTTCCCTTTCAACACCTTACATGATGCATTTGCAGCCAGTAACTGTTCCATCCACTGTTTTGGACAATATTCAGTCTGAAAGTACCAAGTTTGAGGATATGGATTCCGCCGATGGGCCTATGATGGATGGCATGGAACACATTTTTAATTCTAGCACTCAGTTGCGCTTTGGTCGAGATCTGCGTTTGAATGAGGTCTGATATGGTCCTTGCATTTGAACATCTTGTTATCACTTATTATGCAATAACCACGGCAGGAAACTAATCATCACTCTCTGTTTGCACTTGCTCTCTGCTAAATTCTGATATAACAAAAAACTGTTTGTTTAAGGTCGTTAATTTTTTCTTGCTGACCATTATAGATTTAAGTTGAAAAGTTTTCTCCTAAATGTGTATCGGAATCTGTTTTTGATGGTTGTGCTTGGGAATTTGGTTCTCCAGTGTATTCATCTGCTCTTTTTCACATATTCCAGGTTAGACGACTTTTGTGCTCTGCACGACCTGTTGTAATCCAGACATCTGCTAATCCTAGTGTCTCGGAACAAGACATCCAGCAGGTGCATCTCTTGTCATTTTATTTGGGTGCTTTAATGCTTGTCTATTCTATTGAAACGTACATTATTTTATGCCCATAATGCCAAGGAGTTGAATGAGTGTCCCTACTGACCAAAGACATAATTTTGGGGCACTCGTTCAATTTTTTCAGGTTGAGCTTTTATCAATGATTCTATATTGTGTGCTCTCTAACTTTAATATTCTCAATATATGTGACTAATAATCAATGTTTTGGTTTGCATACCTTTTTCCCGTCCAAATAGGCTCAGCTGTGGCACTTGGCACAGAGAACCACTGCTCTTCCTCTTGGTCGCGGGGCATTTACTTTAGCGACAATATCCACTCTCTTAACAGAGGCATTTATCCTTTTCTTCCAATGTCTTCTTCTTTATCTTTTTCATCCTTATCGAACTCATTTGTGACTACTACATTTTTTCATTTTAATTTGTCTCCTGAATTACTCTTTTTGTAGGCCTTCACTGTTCCAAAGCTTGTTTTAGCAGGTCGGTTGCCTGCTCAACAAAATGCAACGGTATGTTCCTAGTGGATTTAGTGTGCTTTTGATCATTGATCTGTTCTGCAGTCGTTTGATGTGCCTTTTTTTCAGTGTTGTCTTTTTTATTGTCGAATTCTCTCATTTGTGAACCTCATTTAAGGTAGCTAAGTTAAATTTGTTCTCTTCATTTATATGGATCTTGCATAATTTACTTTTGATAGGTTAACCTGGATCCAAATATAAGGAATATGCAAGAACTTAAATCATGGCCTGAGTTTCACAATGCTGTTGCTGCAGGATTAAGATTGGCACCCCTTCAGGTTATCTTCCTGTTGATATCTCTTCTGAAAAACCTGTGCGTGTGCATGCAAATGTCTGTTAATTTATATGAAATCCACGATCTAAAGAAGCAAATATTGATGTATTAGACTTTTAGTTTTTAATTTACTGAGCTTGACATGTTTAGCACCACTCAGGATGCATACCTCTGTTGCACTGTATGAGCATATGCTTAGTTATTGCTGGCAGCTTGTAGATTAACTTGAAGATAAATCATGGTACAACACAACATGACCTATTATTACATTTAATTCGTAAGATCATGATAGAAGCCATTGTAAATGTTAATTTTTAGTCAGTATGTTATCTAAGTATGAGTTCATATATTGTCATTGAAGATCAGAGATGTGATTGCCACAATTTCTTAATATCTGCAATTGTCTGTTTTCACAATGCTGGGACTGCATCTGTAAAATATTCCCATTCCATTGTTTGGCCGTGCCTGTTTGTTGAGCACAATTATTTGACGGAACAGGCTTCTCTTGTTTTTCTAAGTGATGGCTTTTTTGCTGTTTCATTCTAGATTATCTACTTATCTTCTATTGATTTACCCTATTTTGCCTAGTCAAACATCAATTTCTTGAACTTAATTGCTACAAGCTGTGCTTTCTGGTGCAGGGAAAAGTTTCCAGAACATGGATAGCTTACAACAAACCAGAGGAACCAAATGCTGTTCATGCAGGGCTTCTACTTGCGTTAGGATTGCATGGATACCTTCGAGTTTTAATTATCACTGACATATATAGATATTTCACTCAGGTTTGACACTTTCCTTTTTTTTTTTTCTCTGCTTAACATTGTTTTGCAAGAAATGCATATTTTACATTAAATGGAAAACTCTGTATGCTTCCAGCATGGCTGAAAAGGAATTGCTCTGGAGCATTCTGATGGGCTTTGTCTGTTGCACTTGAAGGAAAATATAGGCATTATATTCTATACAAACACATAAACTCAAAGTATAAGGGGACATAGTCATTGTTTGACAGTGTCCAATTCTGGAAAATATGAAAGATGAAACTGGTGAATCTGGTCATAGTTCCAGATCTTTTCCTCATTCCTGAATCAATCAGACATTTCATATCATTTGTATTACTGTCAGTTATACAATGGTACCATAATTATTCTGTTTGTTTATGATTCTTCCTGCCATTAGGATCATGAAAGCACCACAGTAGGGTTAATGCTTGGTCTAGCAGCTTCTTATAGGGGGACTATGCAACCAGCAATATCAAAGGTATCTGAGTTTTATTCTTTGATGAAGAGCAATGTGATCGAAGTCTTTGTAGTTTTGCCTTTATTAATGAGAGCAGTGTTTAACTTGTGATGAATTTTTTTCTTTTTAAAATTTGTTGGTTGTCTGTTGTGTTGAGTACTTTAACTTGGAAAAATTGTTTTCAGTAATCAAATGTCACATTTGTGATAAACATTACTTTTCCTTGTGAAATTTGATATTGTAATGGAGGCTCTAAAATATGTTAACATTTTGTTTTGGTTGTCTCAACTTGAAAATCTTAAGGCTGTTGCTGTTAATCTGTGGGGGTTTGATATGACTGTTAACCATTAGAGAATTAAGTTCTCTTTGTTATGCACATCAATTTTTCATTGAGTTTAATATGATCTATTTTGCACTCTTGCAGAGTCTTTTTGTTCACATACCTGCTCGACACTCGTCTTCATTTCCAGATTTGGAGTTACCAACTCTTGTTCAGGTACTTCTAATTAATATGCGTCAACCTTAATATTCCTTGAAATTATCATTTGGTTGCTGTCATTGGTCCTAACATGTATTTTTGCCATTATTGGAGTTCTATTTTTGGTAGAATTTAGTGACAATGTGTCAATAGCTGTTATAGTCAATAAATAGTTTCATATGCATGGATTACTCTCAAATATTTTTTCTATGAAATCTCTTTGATCCATGAGCTCTTCTTAGCAGCTGTCTATCATCTTCACCTCTGGAGCTCTATCTCTTGATGGATGTTTCTTACCATTTTTACAGATGATGCTAACTTATGCTGTTGTTGGATTGTTTCTGAAATGATCTGTTTGACTAACAATTGAGAAAATAGTATTTGAGTTGCAGCATTCCAATTGTTGATCTGATATTTTCTGTTTGATTATTTCCAGTCAGCAGCACTTGTATCAGTGGGGCTTCTTTACGAAGGTTCAGTTCACCAACAAACGATGCAGATACTTTTGGTAATTATTGTTTTCCTGTGGTTAAGACTGATATCTGTTTGCTTAGTTAGTTTCCAGGCACTTTACGTGTAGATTTCAAATTGACATAAATTTGTTTCATTCATCTGAAATTGAGTAATAAAAGTTATATTTATAATTTTGGAAGTGATACATATTCAACTACTTTTTCTTTTCCACCTTTTTGAACTTTGTGAATAAGTTATCTCAAAAATAGTCACTTTCTCAGATTCCTCATCATTCTACTTTTGTAGTATATTTTAACAATACAAGAATGTAGGGGAATCTTGTTCGAAGCCATTATATCTATATAATCATTAGAGGTTGGATTTTAAAATTTGGATGACATCACATTTTAAAGATAATATGTGACGTTATTTGTGTAGTTTCAAGTGGGAGTGGCATAAGACATTCATTATGTTTTTGACCAAAAATTTGGCCAAATTTGCACTAGACTGTGTGTCATTTCGACAACTCTTTTATAATTGTATGCTTGCATATGTATGTACATTGGCAGGGTGAACTGGGCCGCAGATGTGGAGGTGATAATGTTCTTGAAAGGGAAGGTTATGTTGTTTCTGCTGGATTTTCCCTAGGCCTTGTTGCACTTGGTACGGATCATGTGATCATAAGTTAATCAAATAAGAAACACTGGCCTTAACAAACTACATTTTTCTTGAAGGTCGAGGAGAAGATGCTTTTGGCTCCATGAGTAATTTGATTGATCGATTGTTCCAATATATTGGCGGAAAAGAAACTCATAGTGTATGCCTTTCATTTTTTGTGGTGAAATTTTATGTTGAAAATTATTTCATCTCTTGACGACGACTTTGAGCTACCTCAAGAAATTTGATAAAAGTTGAGATAGAATCTTGTTCATTGTGTCAAGCATTTGAAATTCTGTTTTAACCTTCAGCAGGAAAGACCACTTTTCTTGACAACTTCCACAGATGACCACAGTCGTGGTGTTGGACAGGTCACATACACTACTCATCTTCATACTTTCTGGAGCATTTTTTTCTAAAGCTAACCGGTATTAATCCTTATCCTTGTTTTGTCTTTGATTTGCCATAGATGATGGATGGAACCACAGTAAATGTTGATGTAACTGCTCCAGGAGCAATCATTGCTCTTTCCCTGATGTTTTTGAAGGTAATTTTAAGCTGGTCTTTCCTTAAACTTTCAACAGTAAATACGTTTTTAGAGGACAGATCTCAAGATTTTTGTCGTCTTTGTATGTAATAGACTGAATCAGATGCCATTGTGTCAAAGATTTCTATCCCGGAGACCTATTTTGATTTGCAATATGTCCGTCCAGACTTCATAATGCTTCGAGTAATTGCTCGCAATCTGATAATGTGGAGCAGGTTGTTAGCTTACTGATTATATTATCTGTTTCAACTTTAAAGCATGGATCTATCTGGCCAAAAATTAATTTTAAAGCGAACCTTTTATGTTAGGGTGCACCCTTCCAAGGATTGGATTCAGTCTCAGATTCCTCAGATAATTAAAAGTGGGATTGAAGACCTGCAAGGCGATGGTAGTGATATTGATGACATGGATGCAGAAACAATTGTCCAGGCATATGTCAATATTGTTGCTGGAGCATGCATTTCTCTTGGTACTATATCCATGGGGATAATATGGTGGTTATTTATTATTTGTACATTTTATTCAACATTTTGGTCATTCATATTGAAGATTTTTAAGTTTATTTTCATTGATCACGGCAGGATTGAGATATGCTGGATCAAAGGATGGGAATGTGCAAGAACTGCTATATGACTTTGCTGTTTATTTTCTAAATGAGGTCTTGCAGTTGACATTTGTGGTTGTGATTAATTTTTATCAGTTCCTGGATGATAATTATTTTTCCGACACATATACAGATCAAGCCTGTCTATGCAACTAGTTCAAGCACCTTCCCCAAGGGATTGTCTAACCATGTTGACAAGGGTACATTGGAAATATGCCTCCATCTAATTGTCCTTTCCTTGTCTGTGGTATGCAAAATCTTTTGTTAAATACTGTTGTCATAATATCTTAGTTATTACTTGGGAGAAAGATGCACTGTCTTTTATGCTGGAGCAGGTCATGGCTGGTAGTGGACATCTACAGACATTTCGGTTGTTGAGATTTCTCCGCAGGCGAAACTCTTCTGATGGTCATGCTAATTATGGTATTCAGTTGGCTGTAAGTATCTCCATCAAATGATTTTAAAACTTCTGTCGATAGGGAAGCTAATTATTTTTGAGTCATTTCTTGTGACAAGGATCAGAAAAAATATTGTATAGGTTCAACTAAAGCATTGCCTTGGGCGCACACGTTGCTTAAAATCAGCGTGATTGATGAGCATTAGTTGATGGAAGTAAATAGAGTACTAGTAGTTGATTTTTGTTGAGATATGCTGTATCTTTTGCCTTTTATTTCTTGACACTCGAGAGACGGTTCAATTAAGTAGCTTCTCCTTTATGTTGACTTTCATTTTCCTCATTATGCCTGATAATTTTGGCTTGTCATGTTTGCAGGTAAGCTTGGCGATGGGTTTCTTGTTTCTTGGGGGAGGAATGAGGACATTTTCTACAAGCAACAACTCTATTGCTGCCTTGTTGATTACTCTTTACCCACGTCTACCAACTGGACCAAATGATAATCGTTGTCACCTTCAGGTGCATGAAAATTCTTAACCTATAATTTGTATCCGAGAAATATGTTTCATAAATCCCACATCTTCAAACATAATATTGCTCCATTTTGGTTTAATCTCTTCTGAGCAACTTTTGCAAATAGCGCTAGGATAAAAATTTTCTTTTGATTCCTGTATATCTGTTAAGGGATTCTTAAAAGTGAGTGCCCTTGCAAGACCTGTATAGATTGGAGCAGAAATTCGAAGTTTGATATATTTTTTTGCTGCTTCTAATTAAAGTTGCTTGATGAAGAACAATTTAAAATGATATTTTTTTCTTTTAAGTGTAGAGATTTTAATTATAGAGAGCCATATTAATATTTTGGAAATTGATTTTTAAGGTTAAAGCAGTGGGCCATATTGGTCTGTGTCAGAGAACGTGTCTTCTGTTGTTACTCTGTTGTACATTAATATATTTTACTTGTTATTGTTATTTTTTCAGGCATTCAGGCATTTATATGTCCTTGCATCAGAGGCTCGTTGGGTTAGGACTGTTGATGTAGACAGTGGTTTACCTGTGTATGCACCTCTTGAAGTCACTGTTAGAGAAATGGAACATTATGCAGAAACCAGTTTTTGCGATGTTACGCCTTGCATATTGCCAGAACGTTCTATAGTAAGTTTTAGGTATCTGTTTTCTTTAGCAAATCTCTGATATAGAACTTGTTTTTCTCGCTGATTGAATTCATACTGATAATTGCAGTTGAAGAAGGTTAGCATTTGTGGCCCTCGATATTGGTCTCAGACAATAGGTCTTATTCCTGAAGGTCAGATGTTTCTTCCTCTTTTCTCATTAAATATCTCCGAAGAGATTTCTAATTAATGAATATTTGGCCACTGACAGATAAACCTTGGTGGTGCTCCAGTGACAACAATGATCCTTTTAATTCTGGTGTTCTCTATATCAAACGAAAGGTTGGAGCTTGTTCATATGTGGATGATCCCATCGGACGCCAATCATTGCTTTCACGAACAATGCACAAGGTAACGACAAATGCTCATATGATTTTATTTTTCTTTATTAGTTGATCAACGACTTATTATAAAATACATATCACATTTTTGTTAATCAGGTTTTCGGTTCAACAAAAGAATGTGATCCAGGTTCTAGTGGCCGTAGTGGAACTGGTTCTTATACTGTTGATCAGTTGGTTAGTACGTTCTCTTCTGATCCTAGCTTAAATGCATTTGCGCAACTCTGCTGTGATTCTGCCAGGAGTTGCAGGTGAGTGGGTTTTCTGTTCTCTTATCCTTTTTTTAATTTATTTTTCTATCAGTTGAAGTTTTTCAGTATATTAACGATGGTAGAGGTGTACATCTTTATAGTTACAGCACTAAATGTTTATGAAAATACTAGCTAACTAGTTCGATTGTCCGCGCGATGCGCGGTGGTAATATATATTTGTGAATAGTTAAATTATCACATGTGAACATGTCGATAGATTTTAGTACTGTAGATGTGTAAAAATTAATATGAAGAAATTGTATGATTTTATTGAAAATATTGTGGATGAATTTTCTCGTCAGAATGTAAATTAAAAAGTTATTTCTACAAAAAAAAAATTATTAAATGTCATGTATTCTTCATGTTAACTTATGAGCATATTTTTATCACAAATGAAAACAGAGAAGATAGAAGTTATCTACAAAGAAAAAAAATTCTATATGTATGCATATTCTTTTAAAATCTTTCCATCTTCATATGCATGCATTTTAGATGAATAAACCAAAATATTAGTTTTTAAAATGCAGTTATTATATAATTGATTAGGGAACATTACCAGTGAAGCATGTTGGTAGTTCTACACGTGATGATTAAAGATACAACTCTCGAGAATATTAGAAAAAATAACATATCATATTAAATATTATAAAAAATATATTAAAATTGCAATGACATATATAGTTACAAAAATAATTATTATGAAAATAATTATTTGCATAACTTTTAGGTTATAATTGAATTTATGTTAAATTGATATATAAAAGTGTG
>CANYCX012366302.1:0-13776 GCA_948193385.1 Breynia disticha f. nivosa | reverse complement strand
CATAAGTCTGTGTGACACGAGCCTGTGTGGCAATATTACTCATGTGTGGATGAGGACTGAGCTGTGTGTGGTCCAGATTTACGAGTTTTATACTCAGAGCTGTGTGCTCAGGCTATATGTCATTCCTCTACTGTGTGCGATAGAAGATTCCCACTGCGCTGTTCTATGGTGGGCAAAACCCGGGTACATCCTGTGTGGATTTGCATTAGTATTTCATATCATATATTACATTCATATATGTATGATTGAGGATTGATATGATTGAACCTGTGTGATTCGTATTTGAAATCCTATGTGGATTATCGATAGCTGTGTGATTTAGTACGTATGTACTTTATGTTGCCTATGTGGCTATTATGTTTAATTGTGAAATAGAAAGCTGTGTGCTCTTTATTATAGTTGTTGTGTGCTATAATATGAAATATGTTGTGTGCTAAAAGAATATAAATTTATGTGAAACGAATAGGGAATAGCCTATGAAACAAATGAAATAAGATAAAGAATGATGTGTGCTAATTATCTTAAACAGAATAAGAATAGGCTTTTCCAAGAATAGTACATTCTTGTACTGACCAACACGTCCTCGTGTTAAAAATGAAATCTTAATAAGAATGAACTTATGTTCAATATGATGTTTGACTATTGGGGATGAAGGGATGAATACGACCTCGTGTTCATCACCACACCTGTGATAACCGGACCCCTGCACTTCTTTTAAACTTAAATTGGGTTTACACTTACTGAGTATATCTTTATACTCACCCCATTATTATTTTAAATAATTGTGCAGGTATAGCAGGATTTGCCGCGAGAAGGATTCGAGCACGTATTTCACAAACATGGATGATTTTGAAAAGATGTTGTAAAAGAGGTGTATTTATGTTTACATTTCATATTGTATTGTTAATAACTCTTTTATATATCCATGTTTGTATTGGAAATGATTGGAAATATTGAACAAACGATTTTACATTTTTTTGAGATTTGAAATTAAAATCCGGAAGGAGTTTGAATATAATTAAAATAATGGTTTTAATTTTGAGTCTCACATCCGAGGTATATTCCGAGCGAGAGCTCGATGCCGGACTAGGTTCGAGGATATTCCAAACGAGAGCTTGATGCTGGCCTGAGCCCGATGTATATTCCGAGTGGGAGCTCAATGTCGACTGGGTTGATGATGATTCTAGGTGAGAGCTCGATACCGAGCTGGGCTCGAGGAAAAAGGAAGACCCTGGGGCATGCATTGTGCTTGATTTGCATTGGCATTTCATATCGCATCCCTTTTTATATCGTGTTGCATCTAATATGACGAATATGGAAGAATAACACCATGGATATGGATATATATATGTGCGATTTCATGCCCTATGAGGACTTATGATATGTGTTTATGCATTATATGAAATCTTGGTGCATGAATTGCTATATGTATGTACTTATAACCCTTGAATTGGGGAACCCTTGTGTGTTGAGTTAAATGAATAGGATTATGGAAATGTGAATGGATGATGTTTATGGCTGGTTTATTATGACATGTATTTGAATGAAATGTGTATGGCTGTGGGATGTGTTAGTCTGCTGAATTCTAATTCCAAAAGAAAGGAACGGGTTAGGCAGACCATTCCCTAAGCCGTTTTATTTATTGGAGCATTTTAGAAGAATAGAAAGAGTTCGAGAACAGTTTGGGTAAACCGTTCTCCAAGCCGTTCGGTCTTACTGACTTGGAACGAGATACCCAGGGCGTTCCTCATACCGTTTTAGTTATATGAATAGGGTAAATCAAAACTTACCGAAAGGGAAATGTATTGAAGGTTATTGTCTGGTTAAAGAATTAAAGAACAGAAATGATAGAGGTTAAATAGGGATGATTTTCCTATTGCATAATGTATGTAAAACATAACAAATAACAAGTATTTATGCATTAACTACTTTGGTAAGTGTGCTAAAAGCGCTTACTGAGTAATTAATTACTCACGTTAGATTGTGTGGTTGTGGCGTGTGTAGGTATAAGAGAATTTCTACGAGGAGGGTCGACAGAGCACATTTTTGAAACAAACATGGATTGCATCATCTGGATTTTAAATAAGTTATTTTGTTTGGAGCTTTATGTTTTGGAAATTAATGCGTAACAATTCATTGTTGAGTATTTCTTACAAAATCTTTCAACATAAAATGAAAAAACATATATATGCATAAATATTCATGTTTTTGAATCAATTAAAAATAATTAGGATTTAACTTTGGGACTCACATCTACGCTACTATTTTTTCATATTTTCCATTGATTTTAAGTTATATTTTTCGGGGCATTACATTAGCAATCATTTTTTTAGAACCATTCATTAAACAAGAGAAAGAAGAGAAATATAAATATATGCATCATTTGAAAGCTTTGATCATTGTTTCGTCATATAAAAAATAATGCTATGAAAGCAAATGCAAAAGCTATGGAAATTGATTTACAATTTATGGTGTGTAAATCATTTTCTATACCAAAGTTTGTATATTTGTACAAAATGTAAAAACCAAAAGCTAGGAGCCATGACCTTGTATCTAGTATCACACTGCTAGCAACCTCCGAAAATATAGTCCCACCGCACACTACTGTCGCTCTGTACATTCATCACAAACACACACAGAACGTGAGTAACTAAATACCCACTAAGTACATTTACAACACTTACCAAGGTAGTTAATGCATAAGTAGTTGTTCTTTAAGTGTTTTAGGTGTATTAGTCATAGTTGTTCTTTAAGTGTTTTAGGTGTATTAGTCATATGTGGAGTTCTATCTCTCCTAATTTCCAAATTTTCCTTTTCCTCACATCCTTTATTTATACATTTTCTTTCTTTAGATCTTCTGTTTTTCATTGTATATTAGATGGAAACGGTCTTGGGAACGGTTTGGATAAACCATTTACCAACCTGTTTCAACATTCTGGCCTTCCTTGGAATCAAAACAATTTGGGAAATGGTTTGGGCCAAACCGTTCCCGAACCCGTTTTGACACAATTCACATCAACCAAACATTCATCCAAGTACATGCTCAACACTAATTTAACCATGAACCATCATTTCATACTTAGAACCTAATATATTTACCATTCATTACTCAATACTCAATTCCATTTCCATAATACAACATACTATATTATTTCATTAGCATTTCTCTCAACCTTAAACAAATCCATAATCAAAACCACTCAAACACATCAATTGCATAACCATAACATCCATTACATTTCATCCACACATAATGTCCATAATTCACAATTAACATGCTATATCACATAAATGCAAATGAATGTCCAATGCATATGCCAATGCATTTCACATACACAATGACGCAAGTAATCTCATTCTCTTTTATCTTGAAGGATCTCTCCTTCGTGAGCAGATGCTCCTATTAGTATCAACGGTAAGCACACGCTCTATTTTTGTCGGATTTCTTAGGGTCTCCCATATTGAGCACACACTCCCATTATATTGAGGGATCTGTTCATATTGAGCACACGCTCCCAATGTTACCGACGGTGGGCACACACTCCATTTTTTGTCAGATTTCTCTTTTGAGCACACACTCCTTTTTCTTTTCCTTACCATGAACATGTCACACCACGCTCATGCAATGCCATAATGTCATGGAATGAAATTACAATCAATCATCATTTTATAATACATTGCCTTATACATTTTCAACCATGATTCAACATTAAGCTCAAACTCGAATTAAGCATAATACCATACCAAATCAACCAATACAACCCATTGTCATCAAATGCAACTTAAGGCATCATAATCAATGTTTTCGTCATACAACTCATAACATTTATATGGCACATTACCATCCATGATCACATTCAATCGTTCATGAGACAATTTAATCTATAATCACTCAAAACAACCATTTCATCCATAATGCACTTAACAACATAATCTTCATTTCATCTAACACAATCTCTAATATTCACAACAATAAACATTTAATCAAGCATACTTAACCATACGAATGCAAGACATACTAAGGTAAGTGTGATTCGATGCACTTACCTCGAATCCGAGAAGTCGGCGCAAGGCTCAACTCCAGTCCGAATCTAGAACAATGTTTCTTACATTATTTTAACCAGATTCTCCACATTAAACATTATTTCACATTCAATTTCACATTCCTACTCTTATTTATCAAAACTCCCAATTTTACCAAAGCCTTAAAATCTCAATCTCTTTCTAACCATAGGTTTTTGGTTCCTAATCCACCCACATTCCTTCCTTTAATTATAAATCACTTAAATACACCCATCTTTCTAACCCTATACTCAAAAACCCACAAGAAATCAAATTTAAGGTTAGAGCTTACCTTGCTCATTCGAAGAGAATCGCCGAGCTCTCTTCCTTAGGTTAAGATCTATTAGATCTAGAGTTTTTAGGGCTAGATTTGGTAGTCTTAGGCTCTATGAGGAAGAGTTTTCAAGGGGGTATGGAGAGGAAGTTTGGTAGCTATTCTTTAGGGTTTTTGATTCTTTTTTCAAATGTTCACGCGAACCTGTTTTTAAAACTCAACAGGTCGAAAGGGTTTGCCAAATGGTTTGTCCAAACTGTTTGCCTGCCCATTTCACCTTTCTGTCAGCGCTAAATTAAACTTTTTTTTTATCAAAATGGTTTGGAGACCGATTTTGGTAGGCCGTTTCCCAAGCCGTTTGACACTGTCTGGACGACATATTTTCGAATATTTTGGTTATAATTTTTGGGGTGTTACATTGTGGAATTTAAAATTTTAGTTAAGCCAAAAATAATTTATACTCCTTTGTGTTCTTTTAACAATGGACACACACATTAAGAATTAATTTTAATAAGTGAAAAAAGACTATTTTGATCCTATTCAAATTTAATGTTCTAAAGTATTTGTTGATGTAGTGTTCTAAAATATTTAATACTGAAGTGTTTTTAAGTTTTAGCTTTGAGATTCGAGATTTCTTTGGTTTTTAGAAAATGAGATCAGAATTTTTAAAATTGTTGGGAACAAAATTTATTTGGGAACAAAATTTTAAGTTTAGAACAACATATATTTAGAAACAAAAAGATTACAGTGATAGAAGTATTGAAGAAAAAATTATTATCTTAATGAATGTGTTGTTTTAAAATTGTTGGAAAAGATCTACCAATCAAGTGAGACACTTTTAAATGTCACACACTCATTTTTTAAGTTTAGACTTAACCTTTGGTTCTGATATGTGATGAACATGAAAAAATTTCATGAACTTGTCTAGGTTTCGAATGTCTTCCTTTGTATTTTCATCTAATTCAAATAATAATGAATAAAAATTTAATACATCTCTCTAATAATATACTTATGAATGCAATGCATATTGATTTATTAGGTTTTTTGGGTCTCTAAAATAAGGTCTGGACAATGCAATTATTATAATTATAGAGTGTGAGATTGTTGATGTGGTATGCAAGGATTGCACATATGTCATTTGAGCTAATAGTTGAAGTATTTATATCTTGAATGTTTTGTTATGAATGTTTGAAATGAGAATGAATGATAAAATGCAATATGTATGCGTATTTCGGACTTAGAGCAATGTAGGGTCACAGGCTTTTATGGGTGGCCCAATAGGAACCAAATGGATAAGTCTTGGACGTTGTTAAGGGAACTAGCTTCTGATTCGGCGTTGCCTTGGTTAGTGGCCGGGGATTTTAACGAATTACTAAGCAGGTCAGAGAAGAGAGGAAAAGGACGTCATCCGCAACACTTGATGGATAACTTTAGGAGAGATCTGGAAGGTTGTGGACTGTATGATTTGGGATACGAAGGACCGCACTTCACTTGGGAAAGGCACAGAGGTACAGCAGGATGGGTTCAGGAAAGGTTAGACCGATCAGTTGCAAATCAGTCTTGGCGAAACAGTTTTCTTACAAAGGTCACACACATACCTTACTCTTCTTTAGATCACCTGCCCATCTTTGTAGAAGTAAATCAGTTTGTTGTGCGACGAGAAAGGGTATTTCGGTTTGAGAATCAATGGGTGGGAGAGGAGGAGTGCAGAAACATCGTTATAAAGGGATGGGAAGATACATGTGGGTGCGATATACAATACAGGTTGGTGTTTTGCGCTCAAAAGCTGGATAAGTGGGGAAGAGACTTCGCTATGAAATTCAGAAGAAGAATCAAGGAGGTTCAGAAGAGAATGGGTCTACTTAAATCCTGTGGGGATGTATCTTCTTTGAGTGAGCTCAGTGAACTGGAAAAGGAGTTACAGGTGCTTATGAAACAGGAAGAAGAATATTGGGCGCAAAGAGGCAAGCTGTTCTGGTTACAGATTGGTGATATGAATACAAAGGCTTTCCATGTCGCAGCTACCGACCGCAAACAGAAGAACGAGATTAATCAGATCAAGGGTTTGGATGGGAACTGGTATGACCATAGTAATGGAGTGGACAAAGTAGTGGAGGATTACTTTAAGGAAATCTATCAGTCTGAGCAGGGCGATATGACGGAAGTATTGAATGCAGTCCAGCCGAGGGTCAATAGGGATCATATTGAGTTGTTGAACGCTCCGTTTACTAAAGAGGAGATTAAGTGTGCAGTTTTTGACATGCATCCGTCAAAATCACCTGGGGAAGATGGGTTTAACCCTAGCTTCTATCAGAAATTTTGGGGGGTTATTGGAGAGGATGTTACCAAAGCCTGTCTGCAATGGCTGGAGGAAGAAAAACTGCCAAGTGGATTAAATGATACTCTGGTTGTCCTCATACCCAAAAAGAACAATCCCTCTATGATGTCTGAGTTACGACCCGTTTCTCTATGTAACGTCATCTATAAAGTGGTGTCGAAGACCATAGCAAACAGGATGAAAAGAGTTCTCCCAGAGGTGATAGGTGATAGCCAAAGTGCTTTTATTCCGGGACGATTGATAACTGATAATGTGGTGATAGCATATGAACTTATTCATTATATGCGACGGAAGAGGGAAGGGAAGATCGGGTATGGTGCACTCAAACTGGATATTTCTAAAGCATATGATAAGGTTGAGTGGGAATTTGTGAAAGGCATGCTAACAGCTTTAGGATTTCCTAGAAGATGGATTTCACTGATCATGATGTGTGTAGAGCAGGTTAATTTCAACATTCTGTTTGGAGGCACAAAAATTGGTCCGATTAAAGCACACAGAGGGTTGAGACAAGGCTGCCCATTATCACCATATTTGTTCATCATTTGTGCGCAGGGTTTATCTGATTTGATTCAGAAGTCAGAAGCGAGGGGCCTGATCCATGGTGTTAAGATAGCGACAGGTGCACCAATCATAAGCCATTTATTTTTTGCTGACGACTCCTATCTTTTCTTCAGGAGTTCAGAGGGCGAAGGTAGCGAGATCAGAAGGCTGTTAGGAGTGTACAAGGAGGCTTCAAGACAATCTGTTAATTTCATAAAGTCATCCATCTTCTTCAGTAGGAATACAAGCCAAGAGGCTAAAACCAGATTGATAACCTTGCTGGGTGTATCAGAAACAGATGAACATTCCACTTATATGGGTATGCTGATTTCGGTGGGGCAGAACAGAAGGAAGGTGTTTGACTATCTCAAGCAGAAGGTGCAAAACAAAATCTCAAGCTGGACTGGACGGTTTCTGTCGAAGGCAGGCAAGGTTGTGATGCTCAAGACTGTTGCACAGGCCATGCCAAATTACATCATGAGCCTGTTCCTGTTGCCAAATGAACTGTGTAAAGAGATCGAGAAGTTAATGAATAGTTTCTTTTGGGGCAATTACCACAACAGGCGCGGAATCCATTGGAAAAGGTGGGAGCGTTTATGCCTAAAGAAAAGTTCAGGTGGATTGGGTTTCCGACAAATACATGAGTTCAACTTGACATTATTGGGGAAACAAGGCTGGAGATTGCTAACCAATCCCAATTGTCTAATGTCACGATTGATGAAGGCAAAATATTTCAGAAACTCAAACTTTCTGGTAGCAGAACTCAGTACAACTCCAAGCTATATTTGGCGGTCTATTTGGGCATCAAAACCAGTCTTGCAAAAGGGGTGCAGATGGAGGGTGGGCAATGGTGAGAAAATCAGATTTTGGATAGATCCTTGGTTACCAGGACAACCCAAAGTAATCCAATCTAGGGTGGCAGAAGGGTTCGAAAATCTTAAGGTTTCGGATGTTATTAATGTCTCAAGTTTTACTTGGAAAGAGGAGTCCTTACAGCTCCTAGTAAATCTCAAAGAGGCGAGGAAAATCCAATCTATCCCTTTAAGCATTAGGCGTTTAGAAGATGTGTGGTGTTGGGATGAAGAGAAGGAGGGACACTACACAGTGAAGAGCGCGTATAGGGTTGCCTGCGGGCTTATTGGTGAAGAAGTGCAGAGACAACAACATGATGTTTGGAACTTATTGTAGAATCTGTCAGCCCCTCCTAAGATAGTACATTTTATGTGGAGAGTATTATCGGCTAGCCTCCCCACTCGGTTTGCACTACAAAACAGATGCTTGCCTATTGACAACACGAGTTGCCCGTTGTGTGATGGGGATGTGGAAACTAATTTGCATTTGTTTGTTGCTTGTACCTTTGCGGAGGAAGTGTGGAGGAGAGCAGGGCTCATCATGCCGGGTTCAGATTACGATTGTTGCAAGGATTGGTTTGTTCAAATGAGAGAGCTCACGGACGGGGTCAATTGGGCAGAGTAGCAGCGTTATGCTGGAGTTTGTGGCAATCAAGGAATGAGATGGTATGGAAACAAATGTGTTTTCAACTTACAGAAGAGGGGTTAGTTTTCTGGAATCATGGAGCCAAGCTCAAATGCAGCAGTATAGGGGTGAAACAAGTCCAAGACGTGTAGAAAATTCAAGATGGGAGAAACCTTCTATTGGATGGGAAAAAGTGAACACCGATGCAGCAGTATTCGAGGATTCTGGAGGAATTAGCGCGGTGTTTCGAGATGATCAAGGCAAATTTGTGGGAGCTTTCACAAAGCAGATCCCAGCATTTACAGATGCTTTAATCTTGGAGACACTGGCAATTAGAGAGGTCCTTAGCTGGTTAAAGGAGCGGCAAAGACATCATGTGATAGTCGAATCAGACTGTCTGGTGGCTGTAAATGCTATCAATTCAACGAAAGATCTCCTGTCCTCTTTTGGTTTATTAGTTTCTGATTGCAAACTGTTGTTAGCAGCTCTTCCTGATGTGCGAGTTGCATTTGTAAAACGATCTTCGAATGGTGCCGCCCATGGTTTAGCCAGGGAGGTTCATTCTTTACCAGGTCGGTTTGTGTGGGGATTCTCTCCTCCTACTTGTATTGTTCATGTTATTCTTGATGAAATGAAGTGAAGATGGTATGTTGCTTAAAAAAAAAAAAAGCAAATTTGAGTTTAGGTCATTGTAATCGAATCACAGGAACTCGCTTAATTTTCACGTGTGATAAATGGATCGACACGTTTAAAACACGAACTCGAACTGTTTAGACCATATGTATAAGTTATATACTTCACTAGAATCAAGCATCCAGAACTGGTTCAGACACATCATTGCAACAAAGAAAAACAGTTTCGGACAACATTTACAAAGAACCCTGTACTGATATTATGTTCTGTTCTGGAACATGAATCGAAGAATGTTCTTCCTCTTTCACGGGCTTAAAAACACTATATCACCACTCTCTTTCGTCAGCTTTTAATGAATGGATTTCACTGTGAATAATCGAAGCAATTACGACACGAGGGGACGGTGCTACAGAAAAATTCATAGCAAGAGTAGGGACGCCCCGCCGAGACTCGAAGAAACGCCTTCATCCAAATACAACTTATGTGGGGAAAATCAAGAGAACATGTTACCTGATTTAGTATCTTGGTTTCATCTTCTATATATAATCAATAACTTCTAGTTCATTATATGCATCTCTTCTGCTCCGCATTACCCTTGCTGTATTACCATTTATCTCAAGTACCTGAAGTGTAGAAAGTGAAATTATCAAATTTCTCTGTTTATTTCAAGCTTTCATGGATGGCTCAAACAATAGTTGGATTGGAATATCATTCAAATGAACCGTCTCCTCATTTTAAAAACAAAGCTATTACTGCACGAAGTTCCAAATTGTTAAAAAATAAGAAGCTGCAGAAGTTTCTGTTAGAGATTAAGACCGATGAAGTTTAATCCAGTTACCTCTGGTCTTGAATTGAGAACTCCACGAGACATTCCCACGTCAACGCGCCAGATGCTGCAATTATATTTACTGCAACAAATGCCAGAAAGTGAGAAGATTTAGTTCAAGGTCTAAAAATTTCTAACACAGATCGGGAGTCCTGGTAAAAGAGAGTTGAGCCTACCAATTCACTCCAGCAGTTTGAGGAGTATGCCCCACCACCATTGCCTTAGCACCTAAGGACCGTAGAGTCTCTTCAAGAACGGAATTTATCTGCTAGTCACAAATTTTAATGCCAAAAGTCGGATTAGTTAGCAAACCACTAAGGTCTCAGGATGAGAAAGTTAAAGGATTCATGCCTGGTTAATTTGAGAATCTTGCAAATCTGAATCATCCCTAGAGTATAATCGGTTCCAAACCACACTGTCATATCCCCTAGTAGCAATGAAAGGGAAGTCATCACTATCGTTAAGACCCCGCATCCATTGCGACACTTCCCAGTTCATTCTCTCAATACCATATGCAACTGTAGAAGCACCAACAATCCTATCAGGCATTTCAAACAAAAGAACAATAAAATTCTTAATATTTGTCCTGGCTAGCAATACAAAACAGCATAACCTGCATATATGGTCACTCTTATTTTCTGTAACTGGAAATATTCATTACCATGATGAGGAAGAAGACCACCATGACAGAATACCCAGTCGTTAACTTTGAGCACAACCGCGTGCCGTGCTAGCTCGCAAGCCAGCAGACCACCAGGTCTGAATAAGATCGATCTAGCAATGACCCCCTTTTGCCTCTGTCCTAATATTTCAGTGAGTATCAGAATGTATTTGGTTCATCAAGTGGGCAATGGAGACGAACATTCTTCTCATGTAAAGAACTTAAATTTAACATTTCCCATGTAATTTAATGAAAATCTGGTACCTTAACTAGATTCCAAGTATCCCAAGCATTTTGAGAGCGCTTCCGACTCTCTTTAGCTCTTTTGTACTCCCCACTCCATCTAACAAATGCAGTTTCCCATTCATACTCATAATTCTCCAGGTATGTAAGGAAATCATTACATTCATCAAATGCCCCTGGATCAACATATCTGTAATCTCCATCAACAGTCATGGTCTCATGATTCCCATTTACCTATATGATACATAGCAAGCATAATGACCATCTTCATATAAATCTTTCCAAATATGTGATATATGAAGCCTCAAATTATCATTATAAAGTGATGGAGTATTCAAAACTTTATAGAAAAAGCCTTGTTTCTAAGGAGAACCCTATGGATCAAAGCAATAATTTGCAATATGAACCTGAAAAACAGCTCCACCTTGAGCTTTTGCTTGAATGTCCAGTGATCGCAATAAGGATAATATGGCAATCTCATCTTCACCACGATCTAGTATATCACCAAGCTGGATTAAGACCTACATTCCCAAAAAATTCTCAAATAAGAACTAGAAGAAAAGATAGATATTCGAGTCCAATAGAAAAAATTGCAGAAAGCAATTATATGAAAATGAACTTAGAAGTTAGAAGGCATACTGATTGTCCACCAGTCCACAAGTCTTGACCATCTGAACTCAATACTCCAGCAATCTCAAGTGCACATCTAGCCTGATTAATATCACCATGCAAGTCACCAACTGCACAGATGTTCAAGTCACATGAATTGACCACTAAACAATTAACAGAAATGAAACACAAGAACAAAAGTTGAACGAACCAGCGACAATACGACGGCCAGGAGCGGAGACGAAAGTTGGAGGGTCTCCATTGACAACAATTGGCTTCAAAGCTTCTCGTGAACAAAGACTGCCATTTTTACTGCCCAAAACAGGACAAGAAGAAGAAGAAGATGCATGTGGTTCAGTTAATCTACAACGAAGGGAAAGTGAAGAGGGTGATGAGATAGGAAGAAGTAAATAATTCAGACAAAGAGAAGAAGCCATAGCGTGAAAATAAATCAAGAAAAATTGTGTTCAGTTGGCATGTTCTACATTAAAAAACTGGAACCATGCAACCACAAGTGTTTAAAAAGTTTTGAGTTGTGAAAGATTTTGAGGGTGATTGTGAGCCAGGAGATGTTAGAATACAGCAGCTATATCTTCTTTCCTGTTCTTAAATTAATTTAAATTTCATTTTTTTTTATTTTGTGGATGGGAATATTTCAGGATTTTGTTGTTTGGAATGGAACTGGGAGTATAATGGAAACAAAGTGGGGAAAACTGAAGTATTAGTTTTGTGGTTATTCGTCATTGGTTCATTGTTGATAGTAAGATACTTATGGATAATGCTTGCCTCGATAAATATAAGTTGCTTTCAAAATAAAACTTCTAATGATGGGTTAATTCAGTAAATTTTAAAATGAGTCATTTAAAAAAATTATTGAATATTTTTACAATTTAATTGAAAATATAAAGATTGAGTAACATTAATTTTTTTACTAAATAAATTAAAATTTATTTTTATTGTATTTTACGATGACAATTCGGTATTTCATTTAGTCTTCTTTTTAAGGAGACTCATGGTAAAAACTCCAGATAACAACACATAAGAAAAAGTAAAATATTCATTTTCTTGTCATAATATTTGAATTAAAGTTGTATTTTGATCCAAATAAAATTTTCAAATTAATTTTGAGTTTTATGTATGAATTATTGTATAATACCGACTTTTATTTGCACACTCGTTTACAAAATATAAATAGTTTTTTCATATTACTCTCTATATTAAGATGGAGGCCTATGTTGTGAAACCCAATTTTTAAACATATATCCCAAATAATTTAAATACATTTCGTAAAAAAAATCCAAGTAATTATAATAAAACCGAGGAGAGAGAAATAGAAAGTTCTTTATAACATATCTCCAACCCATTTTCATAAGTCTCGTAAAATATTTACAGCGGAAACGAAAAGAAGTTTGAAAACATTCAAACTCAAAATGTATATATATATATATATATATAAGAATGTACAAATAAGTACAACGATCCAAAAGTAAAACACTCAAAATACGGAGCTCGACCCATGACAATATCGCTCGTAAACCAGATCACCGCAGCTCCTTTCTAGTAGCAGCTATCTACGTCATGCGCATTATTTAAACAATACAGACAATAGGGTGAATATTTTTCAATACTCAGTAAGTTCTTAACACAATTGGGTAGATTTTAGGTTAACATAACTTTCCGATCAATTATATAAACATTCCACTCGTAAATACCCATTTAAAACAACAGGCAGGGAAAATCAGAAGCTCAGCACGAGGGCGTGCTGAGCGAACACGAGGTCGTGCTAGGCCAAAATTGGGGCGTGCTTGGCCTCTGATTTTCCAGAAAACACGGGTTGTGCCTCCTGAGCACAAGGTCGTGCTCAATGTCTGTATTGATCATTTTTCAACTGTTTTCCTTCCATTTCAAGTGTAAACAAGTTTGCTTAAGTTCCACACATGCTTAACAAGTTAATTTCATCATCTTATACATAATTACACTTCATAACCTTCATATTTCACTTATCCTCTTCAATCATCAAAGCATGTTTCACACTTAACCAAACTTGCATATGTTCTTACCCAATTATTCATACCATCATTACTTATATATGCCTTAAGCCACTTTAAAACATT
>CANYCX012365297.1:0-10682 GCA_948193385.1 Breynia disticha f. nivosa | reverse complement strand
CCTTTGGAATGTCACTTGACATGACTAAAACAACCATAAGTGGGGAATTATTTCTCAAACCACCACAAATTGAGAATTTTCTCATTTTCAACTCTTAATTAAGAATAATTTTTTTTTTACAATCTTTTTACGGAAAATGCCATTATCTGCCATTTAACCAAAGTGAATACTGTATCAGATGAAACTGTCTTAGAAGAAAAAGAATTTGTTAATTTTTAAAAAATAGTTAGTGCATAACATGACAAGAATTTCAAGTATTTAATCATTTACAATCGTTCTTAATCTTAATAGCAACATTACTGATAATCATCACGGTCACATAGATTGGAAAAGTCATAATCTCACAATAAATAACTCAATTTTTATATAAAAACACACATACAATTCTAGGTAGGAGATTTCTGTTCTTTTTCTTGCTGAATATTTTACACTAACCTGACGCCCAAATGCGAAAGACGTCAACTTTTATAGCCTTTAAGATTTGAAAAAGAGGTTTCCTCTGACTTGATCATGTCATGACAAGGAATATTAAATTCCAATCTGACTTTCAGACTGATATGACAACACAGTTACAGCTATCAGGTTTAATTTTCAACACCATTGTAGCAAGTTCATCACAGACCACACCTTTGTTTTCTGAAGTTTTTTTCCAGGCAAAAAAATGATTCGTTGCACTGCTAGTTTTATTTTTCTTCAAGCTCTTCTTTTCTTCTATGTTGATGCTTCAGGAAATGAGACAGATAGAATTGCCTTGCTCAAATTTAAAGAAGGGATATCTAGCGATAATGGAATCTTGCAGTCATGGAATGATTCTCTCCATCATTGCAGCTGGTTTGGAGTCACTTGCGATCGCCGCCATGGGAGGGTCTCACACCTTGTCCTGTCAGGACAGAAGTTATCAGGATCTATTACACCTTATATTGGCAACCTTAGTTTTCTAAGAAACCTAGACCTGGAAAACAACAGTTTAAGTGGCGAAATTCCACATGAAGTCGGGAAGTTATTTCGGCTGCAAACTCTTATGTTGAATAACAACACACTAGAAGGTGGAGTTCCTGCAAACTTGTCACGGTGCTTGCAGCTTAGCATTGTTGACTTCTCGTTCAATAATATTGTTGGAAAAATTCCTGATGAGCTTGGTTTCTTACCAGTGCTTCGAGTGATTGCATTTACTCGAAATCATTTATCAGGTGAAATTCCTCCCTCTCTAACAAACATTACATCTCTCCGTGTCTTTGCTGTAGGAGATAATAAGTTGGTTGGAAATGTTCCTGATGAAATTGGTCGCCTGTCAGGATTGGTTTTCTTTTCCATTTCAACTAATAATTTCTCTGGCATGTTTCCTTCGTCTATTTTTAACATCTCTTCCCTCAAAGTTCTAACCATCACACAGAACCGGCTTAGAGGTACTCTACCTGACACCATAGGCCTCACACTTCCAAATCTGGAACTGTTTAGCATTGGTGCAAATGAATTCACAGGATCAATCCCAAGTTCGTTATCCAATGCTTCTAACTTGCAAAGAATTGGCGTTGGTGACAACAGACTTGTAGGACAAGTTCCAACAAGCCTAGGAAACCTACAAAATCTTTGGTGGATATCTATTTTTGGCAATAATCTGGGGAGCAATTCAAGTAAAGACTTGGAGTTTCTAAAATCTTTGACAAATTGTAGCAATATGCAAGTCATGGATATGGTTTCAAACGATTTTGGAGGTGTATTGCCCGACTCCATAGGCAATTTCTCGACTAATCTCCGTGTATTGTACTTGGGAATCAATCATATCACTGGAACTCTTCCTGCAACATTAGAGAAGTTAGTTAACTTAGAAGTGCTTTCATTACCAGAAAACCAGCTCACCGGAGTCGTGCCACCTTACCTTGGGATGTTTCAGAGATTGCAGGTATTGGTTTTAAATGGAAACAGATTCTCTGGTCAGATTCCACCTTCAATAGGCAATCTCACTCAATTGTTTGCACTCTTTCTGAATGGAAACAAGCTGGATGGTATCATTCCTGAAAATATTGGCAATTGCCAGAATTTGCAGTTGTTGGAGCTTTCACAGAATAATCTTCATGGAATGATACCTGCTGTGGTTTTCGGTCTTTCTTCCTTGACGTTGTTACTAAACTTTTCCCAAAATTCGTTGACCGGTGAACTTCCTTCAGAAGTTGGAAACCTCAGGAATTTACAGGCAATAGATTTTTCTGAAAATAAACTTTCAGGACAGATGCCTGAATCACTTGGAGATTGCATAAGCCTGGAACAACTTTACATGAGTGGAAATTCCTTCCAAGGTTCCATCTCTTCATTGGTTTCCTTGAAGGTGCTTCAAAATTTAGATCTTTCAAGAAACAATTTGAGCGGACAAATTCCAAAAGCCTTTGAGAAAATTTCATTTTTGTACTTGAATCTCTCTTTCAATGATCTTCAGGGCGAAGTACCAATCGGAGGAGTGTTCAGGAATGCAAGTGCAGTTTCCCTAATTGGAAATACCAAGCTGTGTGGTGGTGTTCCCCAACTTGATCTGCCTAAATGTCCAACTGAAGCAGTGAAGAAGCATAGCAAACACACTGCATTGAAGCTAGCAATTATAGTTACCTTCACAGTGCTATTCTTATTTTTTACGGCAGCTTTTCTACTTGTTTTCTGGAAGAGAACATCAAAAACAAAGACAGAATCAGTATCCTCAGTAACTGATGGAAAAGCTATATCTTACCGGGACCTTCATCGAGGAACAAATGGTTTCTCCCCGATCAACTTAATTGGTTCAGGAAGTTTTGGCTCAGTATATAAAGGAATTCTTGATGGCTTTGAAAAACCAGTAGCTGTTAAAGTCATCAACCTTGAACAGAAAGATGCTTCCAAGAGCTTTAAAGCAGAATGTAAAGCATTAAGGAATCTCAGACACCGGAATCTTGTTAAGATCATAACATACTGCTCCAGCATGGATTACAAGCGCAATGAATTCAAAGCTCTAGTATTTGATTTTATGGAAAATGGGAGTCTGGATAAATGGTTACATACCAATGCAGACTGCGAAAATCAATCCAAGACTCTAAATTTTCTGCAAAGACTAAACATTGCAATTGATGTGGCATCTGCTCTGCACTATCTTCACCATCTTTGCCAAACACCAACTGTGCATTGTGACTTAAAGCCAAGCAACATTCTCCTTGATAATGATATGGTTGCTCATGTCAGTGATTTTGGATTGGCTAGGCTCTTCTCCATGGTTAAGGATTTATCTCAAACTCAAACCAGCACGATAGGACTAAAGGGTACTGTTGGATATGCTGCTCCAGGTAACATGAACAAATCAGTTTTTAACAGCTATTAAAATGTGTGCTCTAACTATGAGAATTAATGAATTTAAAACATGTGCAGAGTACGGAACAGGTGCTGTGGCATCAACATATGGGGACGTATATAGTTATGGTATCCTTCTGCTAGAAATGTTCTCGGGGAAAAAGCCAACTGATGAAATGTTCAAAGATGGATTAAATCTCCATGATTATGTGCAGTCATCATTGCCAAATCAACTTCTGCAGATCGCAGATCCTATTCTTATCTCAGGAGAGTCAGAAGCAAAAGAGGCAGAAGTTGAAGTTAACTGCATGAAAGTTGAAGAACAAGAAGTACAAGAAGAAGACAGTAAGGTTTATAGGAACCTGAGAAATAAAAGTGCAGGTTTTCCAAGTTTACTTTCAGTTTTTGCAATTGGAGTAAAATGTTCTGCACAATCAACCAGAGAGAGAATGAACATGAGAGATGTTACCAGAGAACTACATTCAATAAAAGAAGCATATTTTGGAGATTAGACATGCACCATAAAACTAAACCAGGGAAGCATTTTAAGGTGTATATCTTGAAGATTTCCTTGAAGAGTGAATTGTAGAATCACAAAGAGAGATTGTCATTTGCCAAATACTACGTTAAAGTATAATTTGTTCTTCTCCTCTTCTTTAATGCTGTTCCTTTATGTTTTCTCGTTTTTCCTTCCACGTAGCATCACCACAGATCAGCAGAGTTCATAAGATGGGATGGGAACAGACAAATCATATTCAAAAAGATCCAGACATATAGGCAAATAATCACAATCATGATTCATGCATACCAAAGTTCTTAGATACAGTACAATAAACTGAAACCAGGCTCAAAATTTCTACAAACTATGTTCACTCACATTAGAATGTGTTCTTGCAACGTACAAAACCAAAGCAATTATTTTTGCTCATTCATTACTTCATTTCTAACAGTATTGAGAGATCAATAACAAACTCAACGCATGTAGATGACACAAGTCGTACCCTATCAATTACAGATATCTTAGTAGATTGCAGGAACAACCCTATATGGAACCTTCTCGCAGTACAATTTCCAGTACTTGCCGTACCTGCACAAATGTGAATGTCACTCGTCAGAACAATGAGCTTGACGGACAAAGGAATGGATAGCATGAGATTCTTTTAAGTTTTGAAAAAGATCATCTGGGAACTTCCCTACATTTTAAAACTAGAGTACCAGATTTTCCCTCTTTTTTTTCTCTTAAGAGAACAAATCATGGCTAGCACCACATATACACCTCACTTACAAAAATGAAAATGAAGATTTACCGCGTTTAGCATTTCTGACTCCATAATATTAGAATTTTAGAACATATAAGAATTTGTTGGCAAGAGAGTAATCCTCAACACTGGAACAGTTGTTTGCACACATAATAAGAGGGCAAACAACGAAAAAAGTGCTCGGCAGACACGTTAACCAGAAGCTGAGATAAATTTTTAAGGCATCAAAAGTGTTTACTGTCTTACTTGGATCGGCATCGATCATCATCCCTCTTAGCTCGATCAAGGAGGAGGACGGTAAGGAATATCACATAGAAGTACGGCAAAAACTGTAAGAACAACCGAAGCAAAGAGTTGAGAAAACAGTTCGCACAAGTTTAGTGGGTGAAATTATTTCTGAGACACATAAAGACTCACATGATTAAAGAGAGCAGGTACGGTCCAGAAAAACGCAGCTAATATTTCAGGCACATAATGGAAATGACGAGACAATCCCCACCTGCAAAATCCATGAGAAAGTTATATCCTCATATGCCAATATGAGATGAAATAACAGAATAAAGGAAGTTTGCCCACAACATCGAACACAAGACTAAAACACTGCTGAATTTTAGGATAAATAGACTAAAGCTTGCCGAGCAACCAAAAATGGCTTCACCAAAAGGGGAAAAATGGGGCATAGAAGCAAATGATGCCTACCATCCTGAGGTTAAAAGAAGGCTTGTCTTAGTTTCCCCAGATGAGGTAGTGTATGATGCCACAATCTGTTAAAAATTTCCAGATCAGATAATGCGTGTTTTTGAAAGTAATACACTGCCATAAACTCGAATACTCAATGGACATTGCAAAAGAATGGCCACAAGATTAATAACCTTTGATGGAGCCTTTCCCCAAACCAAACATTTGCCATTTGTTCTACGGAACTCTTGCCTCTGTCTGTCACAGTCATAGTTGATATATATGCAGAGAATTCCTGCTACTAGTATGCATAGTGCAAGCTGAAAACACGGGATTGAGATGCTGTAATCAAGTGTGAAAGCTGTAACAAATAGCCAACTATACTGACAACCCTTAATGCACTTGCTATATAAAGTGCAGTAACTCTTTGACACAGAGCAAGACATTAGGGTATATTGATAAATTTTTCTAGAAAAAATAATATCATAAACCTGACTTTCAATATACAAAAATGCATCCAAAATCAACATTTATCAACTCTGGATCTACAAGCAAACCCTAAAAGAGTTCCTTATACATAACAAGGAACAAGGACAGAAAACAAGGTACAATTCATAATTGAAAGCAACAAATTAAACAAGCATCTACCTGAATGCCAAGGTTCACCGGATGGTTGACTAGGTACATACCAGGAGAAGTATAAATTGAAGGAACCCATACCAAGCATCCCCAACAAATATAAAAGCCAGCTGCCAAAGTACAAAACAATAACAAATCTGGTCATCGACTAAATGAAAATGGAAAATTATCAAGAAGCCCCTTGTATTTTCACCCAGTGCATTGCAGTTGCTTTCTGATACAAACTAGATGTAAATCCAAATTATTTTTCATTGAGCTAGCAATTCTAGTTACACAAATAAAAAAATTTTCATGAATGTCAATGGTATTGAATGAACCATAAGAGAAAAGGATTTCAAATCATTTTGATGATGTATTTGATGCTTGAACAGTTGAACCTAACATTAACATTTGACTCGCAGTGGCCTGACAGAGAGGACCTCTGGTCTTTAAGTTGTAACAGTACCCAAGTCTTAACTTGTAAGCAAATTTCTAAATGAAGCTAGTCATTCATTATTACATAATTATTAACACTTGTAACATATGACGAGATAAGTATCAGGAGATTTGGAAAAACATAAGCAAACCTCTATCATGCGCAATGTCCATAGTGTTCCAGTACCCAGCTTCCCACCAGAAAAACTTTGTGACATAGACCAACATCAATATCGTATTTACAAGCATGGAATCAGCTACCTTTCCGTACTGCTCATACTGGAAAAGAGGAAGAAAAACAAATTAGAACTCAAAAAATGTGAAAGGAACGGCAGATAAAAACTTAGAAACTTCATACAAATGTATTGCGAATATAGCATCTAGCAGGTAAAAGTCAGTTATATTGAAGAAGCTTAGCATGTAGGCAATTCCAAAAACAAGCATAGATTAAAATTGTCCATAAGACATTGTTGTCTATAGACAATCTTGCAGTTGCATAGTACAGGAAGTAGTGTGGCAATTTGCTAATTGTCCCACCACTTAGCATCTAAAACAGTCTCTCCAAACGTAGAGATCTAAAAGCAAGATGGGAATTTGACGAATGCTATAAAGACATTGAGCAAGTTCAATGAAAGATTTTGAAAATTTATCTCATTTAAGTAATATCCGGTTTTACAGCTTTTCTTGTTCAGGATGCCTCTATGTTTCACATCAGAGGTGTTCCAGGTACTGTTGCAGAAATATGAACATTTTCCAGTGAAGGGGATTTCAGACTATTCGACGCATTTTCCAGTTACATAATTTGCCCTAACGAACCAAATAAAACCTTGATTGTCTTCAAAAACTACAGATCCTAAAACCTATAACACCTTGTCAACATACTGACTGGTCTTCTGCATAATATGTAGTCAACCATTAAAACAAATAAATACAATCTTTAAACTCTTCAATAGTGTTTTTACACACCTCATAAACAAAGAAAATCAGAGCATAAAAGAAAACTATATTTTACAAAAAGGAACATAAAATGAGTCCACCTGTTTAATGCAATAAGTCAATGCCAAAACTGCCCAAGCCATCATCCCAAACCTGCAGTTTGTGAAAACTTTGATGTCAAAGTTCTTTCCTATGCGAGGATACAACTCCATGCCCTGCAGCAAGAAGAGATATTCCATGAGATCTAGCTTTACATTAGATTATTAGAGGTATTCATATAATAGCATGCTAAGCCAAAATTAACATCATATCAGAAACATTAAGTTTCACATTGCAATGAACACACACACGCACACACATAAACCAGCTTTTTGCTTTTGCAAAACTTCATACTCCTGTAATCTAAGAAATTAATCTAAAATTATTTCGTATTGACAAGAAAATGTTTAAACTTGGATTAGAACCACATTTAAATGTTGCAGATTTTTGGTTTAAACATTTCACTTCCCATATTTGTCACACTGTTTATTGACAAAGAAAAATAATAACTTCGGCTAAAGTAACATGGAGAATGAAACTCACCCAGTAGAAATCAATTATTAAGTTTCCAGATGATCCAGAATCAGTCGATGATGGTGCCAAGTGACCCTGATGCAAAGAAAAATTCACATAAGAAGAGATAAAATTAATGGCAAACAACTTTCCGCCGGAATTCTTACTTTTATATACAAGAAAATGCAGAAGATGAAGCTTCCAAAGATGAGAGCTGAAAATATTTCTCCCAAATGATCATAAACAATGGTGGGATTGAATATCCCAAACCTGGAGAAGAAACAATAATGCATTAAAAAACCTTACATTTACACGCCATGAATGCATATACACGCCTAACCACATTATGCAGTATCATGCAATTATTCTAAATCAACAATTGTATCAATAATAGCCAACCTCAAACAACTTGGGATTAGGGCTTAGTTGAGTTGAGTTGAATAAATGCTTCAATACAAGAGCAGATTACATATTTTCAAACCACAGCGATAGATCACTTGAATGTCAATTTGTAGCAATCTCATGGCGATGATGCATCAAATCAAGACATAAATAATGTCAACAACAACAGCATCATTTTATCCACGATTCAAAATTACCCCAAAAATTATTAACACCCAGCAAACTCTTGCTAATCATAATTTTTTTAATCAAAGTGAACATTGAGCATATAGCAAATTTTAAACTTAATGAATAACAGAGCAAAGCTCTTACCACCAAAGGCCAAGATAGGTGACTAATGTTACCACGTAAGCCAAGACACCATTTGCCTAAAGCAGCCACAAAAAGTAAGCCATTGTACCAAATTATCAAACAACACGAATAGGAACAAAATATAAGAGCATCATTATAACTCCTCCAATTAGAGCCAATCAAAAACTTCTTCCAACACTGCAGAGAATTTTGACAAAGACCACTACCTTATAAACAGGGCGGTTTCCTGCAGGAGAAATCGGACCCTCAACCGTTTTTCCAGGGAGAAGAAGCTGAAGAGCAGCCTCAAATGCACCATAACAAAAAATGATTTTCCACGCAGTAGCAGTAGGCTTTGGCCATATGTTGATGAAACCTTGCAAGCCATTGTGTTTCAAGAAATCCCATGTTTTCAATACAGAGCCATCAGCATGCACCATTGTATACCATCTGCATTCATTCATAACTTCCCATATAAAACCAACACAAAAGCTATCAACTTGAACATAACTGTCTAATCACCACCAACTAACCCATCAGAAAGAACTGATCTTTCTCATTTCCTAAACAATCCAACGCCAAATAGCAGCAATAACAATTTTCAATTAACCCAACAAGTAACAAATCGATCATTAAACAAGATCTAAAACAACCCATAAATTATTTTTCCTTCATAACCCAAAAAGAAGAATCTTTCTTGTGAATTCAAGTACAAGAGAGAGAAAACTTACAACAAAATAACAAAAGGAGGACAGAGAGTGAGAAGTGATATCATTGAGAAGTAAGTGAGCAAAGGAGAATGCACAGTTTTGGATTCTGCCATCTTCACTTCCTCTCACAAACACTGAGAACACAAACTCAATGTGCAATCTCTAGTTTATTAAAGACACTTTTTCCATGCGTATTTGTTGCTTGACCTTGACTTGGAATTTCGATTTTTTAAATAAAAAAGACTTGTCAACCAGGAAAAACACATGTAAAGACAAGAGCCTGTGTCTGTTTACAATTTCTTATTAAAATTACTGTTGTTATTAAAAAAAATAATTACATGTACACACATCTTCTATATATATTATATATATTTTTCTTTTTTTCAAATTTATTATGTTTTTCACAAATACACCCATTAATCACTCAAATAACTTCTAAATATGATAAAATTAAATTATTTTTATTAGACTTAATATTCATATAAAAATTCCTAAAAAAATATATTTTTTTCCTAAATTTATTCTTAAAAATCAGATATTTATTTAACAATATATTATAAAAATATTATTAAGTATTGTTTGCCTTAATTGAATGGCGACATACATCGTCCTTTCTTACCAACGCAATCACAAACGACGTTAGAAAATGACATAAGAGTGTGTCAGGAATTTTACCGTTATTCCAAACAAAAAAAAGTAAAAATCACGCGAAATATGAAAATCAAACGATTGCTAATCGAGAAAATTGGGACGATTTTTTCTCCAAAGGACCTTAACTCAAAACATTCAAATCGTCAATTTGACAATTAATAAAAATAAACAAGAAACGAAAATAAATCAAAATTGAAATAAATCAAAATTGAACTGTTGAAGAAAAACAAGAGCTTGTTAATGGTTACAATATTTTTTTTGGTCCGCCGTGTCAACGACACTGCCTTGTATCCGGTGGTCACATTGGACTCCGACTATTCCAGATCGCTCCTAGAGGCCAGGGAGCTACCGAAGGGGAGTGCTCCCACGCTAGGAATCGAACCTGGGCGGACCCGAAGCGATACCTCTAACATGGGGGTCGGTCGCCACTCGACCACTACCCCTTTGGTTAATGGTTACAATATTGAAGCAGAGTATTTGTTGTTCTGCGTGTGTTGATGCTTTTGCCTTGACCGACTTTCTCATTTATAGCTGATACGGCTAATTATACACATCTATTCGACTCATATCATTGCGTGTTTTCGTTATATTTTGATAGATAAAATGCATAAATGTTAGAGCTTTCTTATGTTTATGTTGTTATCTAGGTACACTTGCAAATGCGGGAAATTCGCTATAAATTGACGGAAAATCGTGAGATTAAGGCATTTCGGTGGAATTGGAATTGGAATGGACAGAATACTAGTCTCGATCGAGGCATGATGCACCTCGATCGAGACTCGAGTGAAGAAAAGGAATGAAGAGAACAGAAGTCTAGTCTCGATCGAGACTCATCAGGCCT
>CANYCX012365218.1:0-17301 GCA_948193385.1 Breynia disticha f. nivosa | reverse complement strand
GAAAAATACTCAAACGCTATCACAAAAGCCAAAAATTTTAGTAAAAACAAAAACTTTAACACCAAACATTCGAGAATCAAGAGAAAACGACGCTGAAAGCTTCTGAAAATCCTACCACTAGAGAAAGTTCACTTTTATTCTGAGGAGAGAGAGAGAAAAGTAAATCTACTTTAAGAGATTTATTATGGAAGCAAATCAACGACCTTAAAATCAGATTTTAAAATGGCAAGACTTTTAATGCGTCCCTTTTAATGAATGTTTAATACTATTTGACTTTTATATAAATAAAATTATTAAAATGTATATTTTCAGAATTAAAAAACTTAAAACTAGTAAACCTAAAAATGAGCATATATACATGGTCATTTTCATAAATGAAAACTCATTAATATGTATATTTCATAATTATCTCATTGTGAAAACTAAATTGGATTAATCATTGTGGTCTTGGAGACAGAACAGGTAATTGCAATTTTTGAGGGTACAACAAAAGGAAAGAGAAAAAAACAAAACAAGGTGATGTTACAGATATTTCCACCTGAATGAACATTATAAGCAATTAAAACGTGTAATCAATTTGAATGAACAATAATGCTCCTTCTAAGCCTATTTTCAGGAACAATCTTGACAAACACCAAACAAATTTCTATAACAACACATAAGAAAATGTTATTAAGCTTACCTTAACAATGTCAAACCAAAATCTCGGAGAGTCAATTGAGACATCGATTTATCACCGTTAGATTCTGTAAACATAAATCTGAACATTTTATTTATTCAGTAAAAAACAGTTTTAATTTTACGTAACCTGTAAAGTTTCTGTAAAATAAAGAAGAAGTCTCATTGAGTCCCCTCCTTTAAGTCCTCATAGTAAAATTTACCCGAATGTCATTCATGATATTGTAAAACAAAATGCAAAGCTTGAAAGTATTGCGCTATGAAGAACTATGCCTCTCAACTTATGTAATCTCGCAGCTAAATGCAGGGTAGAGCCACTGACAACAGATTTGGCCAAGCAAGATCAATTCCTCTTGCTTAACTCCATTCTCTTTCTTTGAACAATTGTAGACAGCCTAAATGAACTATTTAAATTAGGTTTTATACAACTCTTAACACTAAAAAAATCTAAATATACATCGTATGATGTAAAATAATTTAAATATACTCTTTATTTATTTATTCTTTCTTATAATTACCCATAAAGGTAGTTATATAGAGTAAGTTTTTTAAGAGAGTTGAATATTTTAAAAAAAAGAATGGGTAAAATTAAATATATACAAATATGATAGAGCAAACAACGACCTTTTGAGGCGTCTTCTCCGTCCTTCTCTCCCTGCATCTACCACATACAAATGACGACCCTGCTCCTCTCTGTACCACCACCCCTACGACGCAGGACAAGGGGATAACTGCCCCTCTTGTGCCCTCTGTTCCTGTGCCTGCATCCAATGTGGAGTTATATTCATTACCACATATAGAACAAAATTCCCAAAGTGTTATTTGCTCTAGCTTTCATATTTTGACCCAATTTTAAGACTTTTTTTGGGTCCAAATATATGATTTGACCATAATTGTATTACTATTTCGTGCATTGTCCCACACCATGGAAATACTATAAGTATTATAATTTAGTTTTAAAAAAAACTGAATAATTTTTACAAACATTTAAATTGAAATAATGTTTAATTTCGAGCCTAACGGTTTTGTTCAAAGTATAATATTGAGTCAGATATGATTTTGCTACAATTTGATACTTAATATTTGTATTATAATTTAGTTTAAAGTCTTTGATTAATAAAAGCATAGTAGAATCTCATCTCTAGTTGTTCAAAGAATATCAAAATTATAAATAAATGAGAAAAAATACATTTAGTCTCATGTTACCTCAAAAATTGGAGTGAGAGAAAATTTAAAGAGGGATTAAAAAAAAAGATAAAAATTCACCCTTTTCACTTTTTTTCACTTCCTCAAAAATTTTTCAAATATAAAACATTACTTCGTCTCTCGATCTCACAGAATATATAATTCAGCAATAGTCTTGGTGCTAACTATAGTTTACTTTCCGTTAGAACCATGGTTAAGTTATAATCACTTTTCCAGCTCATTTTCTTTTTTGCTTTCCAGCTCATTTTCTTTTTACTTTTAGCTTCTGCTGCGTTCTAGAACTTCTCAACTTGTATAAACAAGCCCTTCTTCTTCTTGATTCAATAATAAGAAATCAATGCTTTTTTCTCTGAAACTATTACGATCTCTTCTTACCACCTTCCAAACAATACCATAGACTTCCATAATTGTAGAATACTCTCTCATGTTTGTGGAATTAATTTATCTCCAAATATCTTTCACTTTATAAGATTAATAATTCTTTTACTTAATTTTTTTATATTACCATCAGAATTTAATAGAATTCATTTTATAATAAATAATATTAATATTAATTTACACTTCAAATTTTAATATAATAAAAAGCATTTTAGTGAATATATCAACATTATAATCATTATATTAAATAATATAAAAATGACAAATATGATAATTATTTAAACGGAAAGAGTAATTAATATAATATTTGCTGATTAATTTTTTGATGTTGTCACTCAACTAAATAAAGGAGATATAGAAAATCACATAGTTCCAATTGATATGTACAAACTGAAACTCCTTGTCGACTAGGAACAACCATTAATCTATATTTCTTCATCAATTCAAAGATCTAAACAGACTTCTCCTTCGTAATCCAATTGCTAACTAAGGTGACTCGAAGTTTAATTAGCAGTACTACTCAACCAACTTATCTAGTTTCTTCGTAGTCAACCTCTCTGCATACACTTCGTTTCCATGTAATTCATACCTGCATGTATCAAAGCAAGCATTACGGCTAAGAATTATGTTAGAGCCGAGATCCTCGACTTGTTTATTTAAACGAGTCTGAAATTTTGTTTAGGCTCGGCTCTTTGTTTAACGAGTCGAGTCATGAACAAATTTTAAACGAGCCGAACACTGAGCTGTTTACAAACGGCTACTCGGTTCATTTATAGTCTTAGTTAGTGTAATCATTCAATTAGTGAACTATTAATGATAATCACCTTTGTGGTAATGATATTAGAGGGCTCAATCTCTGAGAAAGTTTAACAGCTTCTTCTTCTGAATTCACAATCTGATTGAAGCAGAAATATCTTCCACATGTGGAACTGTTCTTGAATGCTCGAATATGAACATCAGCAAGGAAATCTACGTTTACGCAAGCTAGAACTCCATTTTCATACATTTCAGGTGCTCCTGTCAAATTTTTTTGTTAAGTACCATTGCATTTGTTGCTCACTAAAATCTCAAAACAAACTCAATTACTTACCTTTGAGGTATGAAATGGTTGATCTAGGGTTCTGTTGAGTAACTCCAGGGCCTAAAACTAAGCCTGCATTGATTGAAACCATGTTAAGCATGCGATCCATCGCCAATGCCCAAGCAGCCTGTTCTGATAGTGTCTTTGCCAGGGCATACCACAGCTGTGAATAAAAACAATAGAAATGATTAATTTAAGGAATAAAAAAGAACAAAAAGGTCGCATTCATTGAACATAGATGGATTTTCTTTTACATTGTATACTCCAGTGTTCGGAGAAATCATAGTCCAGATGGGATTGACTAGACTTATTATTCATTGTATTATTCAATATCCTGCTGCCTCGTGTGAGTCGGAGTGTTTAGTTTAATGTCTACATTCAATTCTCCTTGACTTTTATTCATTATTTTTCCATCTTTAATTAACAAGATAATACAACTAGTGTTATTGCACTTTCACTATTCCAGTGTTAGATTGGACATAATTAGAGAGCATCACAGTAAATAGTGTCAAAAATCTGTTCCCATCAAACTAGCAATTTAAAGTTTTTGTTTACTTAAATTTATAGAAATTTAGAATTGTTTCAATTCAAGCAATAAAAATCAAAACATTATTCTAAAAAAAAAAAGATTCCCATTTTAATTCAACAGATAAACCATAATTCCATAACAAAATATGTTGAAAGAATCATTTGCTCCATATGGTTTATTAATATCCATTTCTTTTATGAGTAATCCATTTTTTAATTGAATTGTAAAGAATATAAAAAACAAATAAATTCGAAGAATTTTACTATGAGTTCTATAGGTTGAGGACTAAATAAAACAGTCAATACTAAGTGTTTCATACAGTAAAAAATAAATTTGAATATTTAATTTGTTTAATAAAAAATAATTTAATTTTATATAATTTATAAAATTTAATAAAACAAAAGGCATCCTATTGATGACAGTCTTTTTTTTTTTTTTTGAAATCTATTGATGACAGTCTTAGTATTAAAAATCATCAATAAACATAGAGGGAAGCAAGAGAAGAAATAATTTAGGTGATTTACAGACAGACCTTCAATTTCTTGCAGAGATCTTTATCACTCCAAGACCTTTCATCAACAGCTTTTTGTGAAGAAATGTTCTCTCTCCAGATAGCAGCAGTTAATGAAGAACTAAATATGATCTTCTCTATGCTTTCTGTCTGTGCACATGCCTCCACCACATTGATTGCTCCTCTTACTTCCATATCTACCATTTTATCCTGCCAAACCCCCACAATTACTCACCTTTCATGCTGTCATCTTTAAGAAATTAACTAAATCTAAGAATTCAATCTCATCTCTTATCAAGAAATGGATTTGAAAAGGGAAAGAAATGAACTTACATCATATCCATCTGGACTCTCCAAGCAACAGAACAAAGCAGAACAACCCTTCAAAGATACCAAAATACTGTGATAGTCCAGAACATCAACAACAAACACCACCAATCTCTCATTCTCTTTCTCCATATCTCTTATTTTCTTCTCCATCTCATTATCTTCTGCAAAATCAAACCAACAAACATCTTAACAACAAATTCAAAGCTAAATGATTTCTCAGTAAAAAATACTGTTTAGAATAACATACCCTTCATTTGAATAGCAGCATGAACTGTGTATCCCTTACTCAACAAACCTTTAATAATCCAAAACCCAATATAGGTGGAGGCATCAAGAACACAAAGGGCAGGCAGTTCCTCTTCCATCTGGCTTTATGTTGTTTAATTATATTCTTGTTTCTATAAATAAACTTGTTTTTTATATGTAAGAAGTGAAGGTGTAGAAAGGTATAATAACAGAAGTGTTTGGTGAACTATTTTGCTACACGTTCTCATCTACTCATCACCATCTTTTAGCTTCCGAGAACCTTTTCAAGCCTTTTTTTCGTTAACTTGTGCGACCATTTATTTATTGGTTGTTCACACAAAGAAGGAAGGGGAGGTTTTATAGAGTTTACAGAATATTAGTTTCCATATTTGTGAAAATGTTGAGATCAAATTTTATTTGGCAATTTTATAATATATATATATGTCATTTATTAAAACTGATAATTTTTTATATTTTAATACGATTTGTGAGAATTTGATTATCTCAACACAGATAAAATAAATTTAATTTATAATATTTATGTCATAAATAATAATATTAAATAAAAAATAATATGATGCTATTGGCACAATTAATACGAACTGTAATGCATATATTTTACTATATAAACATCCTTTTTTTTGCCTATATTAGGCTTATAAGAGTATATGCTATAGATAGGAGTGTCCAATGTTAGTTTTGGATCATCAAATAAAAAAACTGAATTTCTCTACTTATTAATTATTTCTTTCATTGTTATGGATATTTTTTATTTTGATATTTTTTTAACATTATGTTATTATTATAATAATTTCTCTGTTTATCAGTAATTTTCTTTACTGTAATTATTTTTTTTTAACATTATGAGCATTAAATATATAATAAAATTTTATTTATAATAAAACTTTAATTTTCCGGTTGATTTTTATTTTTTACCAAATTGATTGAATCCAAAAAAAAATTATTAAAAAATTAAACAGAACCGATCAAACTATACAAATATCCATTCAAATCGATTTTTTGATTGAATGTCAATCAGTTCGGTCAATTCAATCAAATGCTAGACACTCTTGGATATAAAAATGAATAGTATCTTTCTTTTTTTGAGAAGTGATGAATATAATTTAGAAAAGTAAGGAATAATATTATGAGAAAAACAAGTGAATCATGTATTTGTAGATAAAGATACAAAAAATAAAACGCAAACGTCAATTTAATGGGCAAAAAGGTAAGACGAAAAAGCAAAAGAGATTTAAAGTAGGTAGGTAGAGAGGAACGTGCAAATTTGTTGGGCGTTGTGATTGAAACTGGTGGGGTTAGCCACCACAATTATTTTTGATTTTTTTTTTGGGATAGGAAATTTCCCTTAATTTTGGTTGAAAAGTGTGGATTTTGCGGTTTTTTATTCAAGATTTTTCTTAAATTTAGGCTGCATTCATTGCATGTTCACAGTTACAGGATATGATACTAGTTCCCTCCCAACTTTTTGAGGTAGACCCAGCAAAAGTTAATTCGATTTGTCAATTTGATACGACCCGACATGAATTTAAAAGGATTTTGGTTGGCATAAATAGGTTTGGATTGTAAATGGATTGACTCATTTATGACCCGTTAAAAATTTAGTTAAACAGGTAAACTCGATACGACTCGATTATGACCCGTTATAACCCGTTAAAAATTTATTAATAAGTTTATAAAATAAAATATTTAAAATATATACAAAAATTTAATATAAAAAAAATGAAAAAACATATATGAGACTATATATTTAAAAAAAATAAATTTAAACATATATTTAGATTTAAAGTTTATGTAATAAATATTAAATAGGTTAATTTTTAATTTATTTAATATGTTAACCTACCATATATTTAAAAAGAATAAATTTAAACATATATTTAGATTTAAAGTTTATATAATAGATATTAAAGAGGTTAATTTTTAACTTATTTAATATGTATGTAAATAAATGTGATAATTCATGTCAATTAAATTAGTCAATTATATTAGTGAATTTTTCTATTGAATATCATTATTTATGACATAACATTAAAAAAATTGAATTTGTGTCATTTGTCGTCTCTAATTGTGCACTTTTTAATCGCGTTTTCAAGTGAGAAATTGTCAGTTTTATCTAATGATGCAAGTTAAATGGATCAACCTGTCAATCCGTTTATTAAATGAGTCGGGTTTGGATTTCACTTTCTAACTCGTTTATTAAATGGGTCAGGTTTGGGTTTGGATTTGGGATAATCGTGTTTATAGGTCATGTTGACCCGTCACGAACCCGATCAGCCAACTCGAATTGCCAGGTCTATTTAGAGTTTGTTGCAATTTTGTGTAATAACTTTATTAATATTAAATAAATAAATCATTATCAAAATAAAACAAATCATTATTAAAATAAAATTATATTTTAATAAAATATATAATATATTAAAATTAAAAATAATTACTTTATTATATAAAATAAAAAAATTTAATAATATTTAATAAATATTTTAATTTTTACTTTTATATCAAATAAAATTGTATTTTAATTTTTATTTAGCAAAGATTGAAAAGCTCGTAAACATGCTCGTTAGCTCACGAACTTTAAACAAACATGTTCATGAACAAAATTTTGAACTCAATACAAAACTCGGCTCAACATCAAGTTTGAACTCGTGAAATTTTAAACGAGCTGAACTTAGATATTCTAAAACTCAGTTTGAGTCTGCTCGTTTACAGTCCTATATCCGACATTGCAAAAGAAAAATCAAACCCGACCAAACCGAATTCACTCAACTCGCCAAACCCTCCAAACTCGTCAAGATCGATTTGGTTTTGATTTGATGTTTTTCCAACTCAACCAACAATGGTTTAGTTGCGGTTCCAAAGTTTTTTCATACTGAACCTGACCAATGTACTCTACTCCAAATTTAACCTAATCAAACCTTATTTCCAACTTGACCAACCTGCCCAAGTTTAACCAAATCAAAGCTTAATTTTCAACTCAGTCAAACCGTCCACCCGAGCCTATTCAATCCGACCGTCGTCCTAATTTGACGTTCGAGTTTAACTATGGGTTGGTCTTAAGATAAATATCTCAACCCAACCAACCCAAGCACTTGTCATACCCGATGAAGCATGCAACAGATGGAGGATCAACTCTTCCTATCTGTATATTTTATTCAAACACATTTTCTAAGAAAAATAATTTACATTGTTGTTATCAAATTTATTTAAAAAAAAAAGTGTGTTGTCGCTGGAGCCTGCAACATCTGAACATAATTTAAGATTCAAAACCCAAAAATTCAACTTTATTTCCATTGTTATTGGCTCTTTGATATAATAAATAAGAACAAGGCTAAAACTACCCTCGTGGCTAATGTCAATAAATAAGAATAGGACTAATTTTTTTCATTCATGAACTCATTAAAAGAAATATAAAATAAAATCATGGGACCTACAAACAAATTTTTTAAGAAAAATTAATTTATGCCGGTGTAGTTCGGTTTTATCTTTCAGACCAATTAGCACGTGAATCGATATCAGACCGGTGAAAAATTGGTAAATTAGTCAGTTCATCGGTGAACCGTAGCATTACAATTTCTTATTTAATTTTAAAATTTAAATAATTTTGCATATATACATATTTATATATTTATTTATATTATTTTTAAATTACCGATTCAATCCGTTAACTTCCGAATTGACCAACAAATCAACCACCCAATTTCTTTTCCAATTAAATCACCGGTCCGATTTTAATAATATTCTATTTTTAAGTTATAAACTTACGCACAATTTAAAATATTCTATTTTTAAAAATGAATTTATATTGAACACTTGAAAACAAAAAAGAACTGGTTTATTATACCGAACCGGTCGGTCGAGCCAGTAAATCGATGAATTGGTTACTGGTTCAGTTTGGTTTTATCTTTTAGATTAGTTTACAAGTGAACCGACATCAAACTAGTGGAAAACGGGTGAATCGGTCGGTTAAACCAGTGAATCGGACTAGTTTTTAGCATTGATTTTTTTTTACATAATTTTTAAATTTAAAATAATTATATATATGCATACGTATTTATATATTTATTTATAATATTTTTAAATTGTCGATTATACTAATAAACTACTCATTCGATCGATAAACCAGTCACCCAGTCTCTTCTTCAATTTGATTACTCATGCTAGTTCTAATAATATTCCATTTTTAAGTTATAAACTTGTACACAATTTGAAATATTCTTCTTATTGTTTTGGCCATGCATATATATATGATGAGTAGTATTTGGGAGGACAATGATTGAAGAAGAGTAAGAAGACAGCTAAACATTAGTCTGCAAATGAAAATAAATAAATGTATGATACGAAACTTGTGGATGTGTCCATTAAAGTGTTCCCCACTTTTCCCTCTGTTTATTGTTGATTGAGAAACACACGTTCCTCCCTTAAACACTCTCTACTTGTCCATTTCTAAACCTTCTTTTAACTTCATCTTTTCCCCTTATCGTGTCGTTCTTTTTATAGTACCATTCTTTTTTATCGTTAGTACAAGAAGATGCGGGACGTCTATATTTTATATATAAATATGAAATGCGGAGAAAAAATTAGGTGATTTTGTCTTGCCAAAATTAAAACAAATTTCAGCTCTCACATAAGAGTTGTCCTAATTACATTTTTTTGGGATAAGATTGGAGAAAACGATTTATAGAATGGGATCATGTGCAATGAAGTCCAATAATTCAAGGAATTTAAGTCTCTCAAATCAGGACAACTATTTTTCCATCACCGAATTCAACAAGTTCTCGGTAACCAAAATACTGTTGTTAGTAATCTTAATTCGTAACGATGACAGGTTATGAGCCTTATAAACCAAGAAGCTTTTTTTTTTAATCTTCATCTTAAGAAAAATAAAAATAACTCTTTTGACATGAAAATCTTCTTAACACTATATAATACTCTCTCCGTCTTTAATTAATTTTTATATTTGTAAAATTAATTTGTTTTAGAGTGTCTGTTGTTTTGCAAAATGAAGAACTTTTTAGTTTTAGCTTAATTTTTCTATAATTCCTTTATAATTTAATTCAATTTACATTATAATAAATGATGTTGTTAATGTTAGTCTATACTCAAATTTTAATATGAGGAAGAGTGCTTTAGTTAATCTAGAAGATGGAATTAGGCTACGAAAGAAAGAAAGAGAAACAGTGAGACGGAGAGAAATCTTTAGAATATGAGTGAGAAAATAGGCATAAGTTTATCACTCCTGCTATCACTTACACATTATATATGTGCAGTATTGCAAAAGTTGTCCCATGTAATGCACATGAGTGTAAACTTGAGAATATATTATTTAACTTTATGCCCACAAATCTAATACCAATATAGTTTATATAGTAATAAATTGCAAGCTGAAGCATACTTGTTTTCATGGTTAGAATCGATTATGGACCACACACGAGAGTGGAGCCAAAATCAGTTGTTCTCTCTTTGCCTCTTGTTTTTTCTTACGTACAGTTTAGTTTTGATGGAGACTTAACTATGTCCTTTTATAGGTAGGGAGATGTAGACATGTAAAACGGGCCTAAACCGCCGGTTCCGTGCCCGAACCGGCGGTTCACGGTTCGGGAAACCCCCGAACCGTAACCGGCCCGTCTTCCTGGCGGTTCGGCCGGTTCCGGTTCGGCCGGTTCGACTTTTTTTTTTTTTTTAATTTTTCGTTTAATTTTTTTAGGAAAAAAGAAAAAAAATAAAAAAAAAGGTTAATAACTGTCGGAACCGCCGGTTCCAATGGTTCGAACCGGCGGTTCACGGTTCACCAAAGAGGTGAACCGTAACCGGCCCGCCCAGGGAAACAGAGTACAAGAGGCAGCACCAAGTAATAGATATTATCATTCTTCTTCTTCTTCTTCTTCTTCTTCTTCCCTCTTCTACTGCTTTCATTCTTCAAGGAACACTCATCTAAGTAATAGATATTATTATCTCTCTTTCTCCCTTGCAAAACCAAGTCATTACTTTTGAACACATTGCAGTTATCTTCATCACTGATATATTTGTACCCTTTTAAAGCCAAATCACCAAAAGAAATTATGTTGGCTCGAGCAATATGCACAAACTTCACATCACTAAGCATTTTGACAACACCATTGTGGAGTTTCAAGCGAACTCTTCCTTTTCCTTTAATCTTCAACTTTTCATTGCTCCAATTGTAAATGTGACCAAAATCTTCACCTTCTTGGAAAGTGTCAAAACAAACTCTATTTCTCCAAATATGAAAGTCAGTTAATTACGAGTTTCAACCACATTCACTGAAGAATCACCACTTTTATGTTTATCCTTCATCATTCCCTGCAAACTGTAACATTCTCATCTTAAAGCTCTATAATTAATAAAATGATTTATGTAATTAAGAATGAATTAGAAAAATTAAATAATATGTCATGTTAATTATGAGTATATATATATAGTAGACAGTGAGTATACATATATAAGAGAATTTTTGTAGAAATACATGGAGTACAAGAGGCAGCAGACTACGTGCGGTAGCCACAACCACGCATAGTCAAGTACAGAGAGTGGGGAATAGACACGTGGTGGCAGCTACCATGTGTAGCTGATGATAGTTGGAGAAACCTGGCATAATTTCAAAAAGACTGGAACTTGAAGCACGAGGTGGAATTGCTTAAGAATAAAAGGAAGCTGAAGAAGGGAAACAGAGTAGAAGAGGAAAGAAATAGAGAGAGATTAATAGAGAGGTAGATCAAGAGAAAGATATACAGAGAGATTTAATAGGAAAGAGAGAGATTAGAAATTAAGTCAAAAACATGTAATTGATCATAGGATCGAGCAGAGTATTGATTGGTATAGTCGGTACAGAAAATCTACAGAGGAAACGGTAAGAATTTACCAAGTTATATAGAATTTATTGTGAATTTAGCTTAGATTTAGAGATTTGGATAATTGAAAAGAATAGAAAAGTCATAAAATTGAATAGGAACATGCATATGAATATGTTTTTATATTAATATTTATAAAACATTTCGTATAAGATTTTATAGGACAACAGACTAGGCAAGTAGGACGGGATCGGATCTCATACTACTTTGAGTATTTCAGTTAGCAGGTCAGAAATCTAACTCACTTTTAAATACAGTTAATGATTAGTTATGAATTGTGAATAAATGGTAAAATACGAAAGTAGATATATGTGCGTATGAATATGTTAAAAAGGAAATGTAAATGTTTATGCGATCAAATTACAAATAGGTACAAAAAATATGAAACAAAATACGAACATGTACGTGAATGATTATTTATATGTGTGTATATTTATATGCATAGTATTGGTGGAGATTGATTGGTGGTGATTGATATGATGGAGTATGATTTGGCGGTAATTATTTATTTATAACATGATCGATCATACGGAGACGGAAGATATTATTGGAGACGGGAGTTTATTACTAGAGACGAGGGTATAAACGATTGCTTGATATATGTTTACATGCTTTATAAACAATTTTGAAATTCGATTACGTTTACGATTACAGTTAACATGATATAAATACAGGAAAGTGATATATTTGAATTTGTAGAAAACAAATAAGAATTTTTACGTTATTATGTTTACAAAATATTTGATTACTCACTAGGCTCGCATCTCATAAATCTATGTTCATATATTTTGTTTTTAGGAATAGCTAGATAGCTAAAGTAGATTTTGAGGATATCCATAGGTGGGTCAGCTCCTACTTCACAGCATCTCTCTCTATCTCGGATATGATAGTTGAACTTGTACATTTGTTTGACTACATGACATGCTTATATATGGATACATTCTATATTTGTTGATAGACAGATACAGATACGATTGTTTTTAGCACTAGTTGAGTTATATATTGATGTTGGATGATAGTACAGGTTGAGGTGCATATTGATACTGACATGATGATATATATGTGTGAGAGTTTATTTTGTTGATTATGATTGATTACAAGATTGTTTATAAGTTGATATTGAGTGTATTTCAGGTTAGAGGAGATTCACACAAACTGTGCTTAAATGTTGCAAGCGTTGTGTTGAACATAACAGAGGGCATATTAAATCAACACAAGGTCGAGTCCAGGGGTGTGTTGACTAACACGATCTGTGTTCTGACTGTATATTAGATCGTGTTGTAAGTTGTTTACATAGAAAATGATATATGTTTGATAATTTATTACAGAATGACATGTATAGTTATCGAGATTAACTAATATAACAAAAAAATTTAAATTATACGCTAATAAATGAACATATGAATAGCAATTACATGATTAATGTAATACTAATATTAGGATGTTTTACAAACTCTTCAAGTCTTGTTTAAACTGAGGCCAATAAAATTACATGTACCGGTCTCATTACACTAATAACACTCAAAAGTGTTCAAGTCTCTCGGCCAAGATTTTGATCTTCCATTGTGGTCACTGCTTCTCCTGTAATTCCTTCCTTTTTCACTGTTTCATGTTGCTCCACACAATTAAGGATTGCTCTCGTTTTCTCCCATCCACCTGTCATTTTCTTTCAAAATAGTTATCACATCATTCAAATGAATAGTATGCTTCCCAACTAAAATTATTTACATTAATGGTTTGAAAGACCTCAGCAATGATGCTAGCAACAACAAAAACTGTTCGTCCTCCTTAATTTTCTCACTTATATTCAACAATTAACAAAGTAAACTATTAAACTCATCAATGTGGTCAAGAATGTTACTTCTTTCATTCATACGAATTTGATACAAATCCATCTTCATACAGAATCGATTACTCAACTATTATACCTCAATGTCGAAGAATACATCTTTCTATTCTTTCTCTATTATCCTCCTTTGAACTAAGACCTTCATCTCTGTTACTACTTATTAGGACCAAACCTAACAAGAACACCTACAACAAATAATAATAGACAAAGAAAGAACACGCAAGAATTTTTAATGTGTTCCATCCTCTCAACAATAGACCTACGTCTACGATCTCCACTAAATAAAAGTTACAATTTTTGAACGAACAAAACTGCAAAAACTCTCTCACTCTCACAAAAGACTCAAACCCAAATTACACCTCTCTAATTAATTAGACTAAGAATTTTGTGATACTCAACAAATAAAACCTAAAACGTATTTATAAGGGGGAAACCCCTTTACAAAATTACTTCTAACTAATGTGAGATAACACATATATGATTTTCCACTCCTACTCGATATGAGATTTGGGGAGGTAACCTAATAGTATTTTAGTTGAATAAAATATAATATGCATAGAATAAGCTACACTCTTTCTTTCATTCGTCATAACACTAATCATTCTTATGCGAAAGCTTAATAAGGATCTTATGTGAAAGCTCAATAAGGATCATGATGGTTACATGTCATTAAAGCTAATATTCTCCCTTCCATGTATCAATGTATTAGCTTAAACTTAACATGATCCATAATAAAGTATTAAACATAATAGTCCAAAAATAATATCTTTGATAAAGACAACATACTAATACTCATATTCTTCAGTAATGTATATACTCAATCATAAGATAAGGTATTGAATAAAATAAAAAACTATACTTAAATTGAGCTCAAAGTGTCAAATAACAAAAGTATACAAATACATTGTAATGTTCTTAGTAATACTCAATAATGTATACAAATACATTGTAATGTTCTTAATAATACTCAATAATGTCCGTACATTCAACATGTTCCTTAAAGAGCTTTGGTTCTAATCCTTTTGTTAAGAGTCACTTTGTCCCCATCTTGGTAAGCCCTTTTCTTGATTGGAAGACTATATTACATGTATTGCTTCCTCATCCTCTTTTGATTTTAGTTCTTCTCATTTTGTGTGTGGTCAATATTCACTACCTTTGTTTAAACTTACTTCTCCCGCCTTACCCGCTATTAATCATGTTCATTTACTAACTAATATGGCTGAGCTACAAACACCTTTCACTTATTTTTCAAGATGGTAAGGATCCTATTTAGATTGGATCCATGAACCAAGAGTTGGTAGCTCTTGAACATAATAATATAAGGACAATGGTGGATGCTCCTCATAATACCAATATTATTAAAAGTACTTAGAAATATAAATTCAAATATAATGATGATGGCTCTATTAATAAGGACAAGTCCCGCTTGGTAGCACATGATTTTACACAAGTTGAAGGTGTAGAGTTCAAAGAGAGTTTCTCTCCTATTGCAAAATGACAAACTATACAGATATTGATTCAAATTGTCATTGTTCATGATTGGTACCTGCACTAAATAAAAATCAACAATGCATTTTCTTTGAAAGGTTACTTTACTGAGGATATTTATATGCATCCACCATCTTACTATAACAAGCGTTTATCAGGGCATGTTTGTAAACTTAATATTTTTCTTTGTAGGCTTGAGCAAGCTTCTAAAAAATAGAATGAAGAGTTCAGCAAAACTCTCCTGTCTTATGAGTTCGGTCAATCTATTATCTATCCATGATCACTGTCTATTTATTAAACATCATGAAGGCGGATTCTTGGCCCTAGTTGTTTACGTTGATGATGTTTTCATTACAAGGTCTTCAGTTTATGATATTATTGCTCTTAGACAATACCTTGATGCAACCTTCACCATCAAGAACTTGGGATCCGTTACATATTTTGAGTTTAGAAATTTCTTTTTCTGCCCATGGAACATACTTATCTCAGCAGAATATATTTTGGATCTCCTATCTACTACTGGACTTAGGGATACTAAGCCTGTATCTTTATTATAACCTCCTAATGCTAATTTTAGTACTGATGCAAGTACTCCTTTCTCTGATATTGAGTCTTAATGATGGTTTACTAAGAAGCTTCTGTATCTCAATTTTACATGGCTAGACATTAGTCATGTTATGAACCATTTAAGCCATTTTGTTAGTGCTCCATTGTTCAACATTGGGATGATGTTATTCATGACTTGAAATATTTGAAGTGTACCCTCCACCATGGTTTGTTCTTTATATTCTATTGCCTCAGGTTCTAACATTGTAGTTTATTATGATGTTGATTGGGCTAAATATGCTGACTCATGCAAGTCTATCTCCAAATATTGTACTTTCCTTGGCACTAGTATGGTTTCTTCAAAGAGCAAAAAGCAATTCACTGTATCTCACTCTTCCACATAAGCAGAATATCGGAGTATATCTACTGCTATTTATGAAGTAATATGGGTATCTTATGTCCTATATGATTTGAAATTGTAATCTTGATTAAATATTTCCTTATGGTGTGACAATCAGGCAACAATTCATATTGCTAATGGTTCAATCTTTCATGAGCACACTAAGTACATTGAATTTGATTGTCATCTTGTCTATCATCGAAATCATTCAAACTTTCTCTTATAGTTAAATCACTACCACTCGTACTATTTCTTAGACTAGAATTCTCAATTTTACTACTATTTTTACTTTCACCACAAATATAACTATAATTGTAACTTTCACTTTAATTTTCACCACCACTTAAAATATAATTGTAACGTCCTGGAATTTATTCGAATTAAGTTATAGGGAAAATAACTTAAAACAGAAGCAATTCGGATCGAATTAGTAAAGTGTAGAAAATTCTGCAAAAATCTGCAGTGAGCATGGTCATGAGCACGTCCGTGCTCATGAGTGCAGATGAGCACGACCTCGTGCTCAGATCTGGAAAAATTAGCATGACTCGTGTTGAATTTATTGCAGAACGATCTCGTGCACAACCATATTAAGACTCATGTTGAAAAGCACGGCACGACCTAATGGCACAACCCGTGCTCGTGGGCGTGTCGACTGGGAATTACATGAACTAACTGAATGCTCATTTCATTCACTCACAAATAGAAAAGTTTTTTGAGCAAGCTAGAAGGACAATTTGTGGAACCCTAGAAATGTGTCAGAGAGGAAGGTTAACAGGAGGAAAATTTGTTTTCTTTCAAGAATCAAGCCCCCAAGTCATTAAGGTAAAGCTAAATGCATCTTAATGACTATGTTTGATGTTAGATTGCTTAAATTACTAGGGTTCAGTATTATTATGATTACTGTACCATATAGTTCATGAATTTGAGCTTAGAGAACAGCTTAGAGATGAATTTGATCATGAGTGGAATGAGTTTGAGAGATTTGGTTAGGTTCATAAGGTTCTGAGTACATGAGATATTGCTTTAAGGCTGTGATTATTGTTCTACGTAAGAAACAAGGGATAATAAGTGAATTAGCAGCTCGTATGTGATTGAATTCATACAAGAGGATTTGTACGACGATAGGATTGAAGTTCGCGCCCGACGCTGACTTCGTATATTGTCGAGGTAAG
>CANYCX012364475.1:0-17632 GCA_948193385.1 Breynia disticha f. nivosa | reverse complement strand
TGAACAAATGTTTTGTATTAATGCATCGAAAACCATTCTTCTATTTTCTCTCTCATACATAACTTATCTGATTGAATGTATTACTTTTAAAAGAAAAAAAATATAGGGCATTTTCCATCTTTATATATAAAAATGAACTTTGGAGATTTGGGGCGTCACATTAAATATTAAATAAAATACCTAGAAAAATGAGGAAAATTTTTTGCAATTTATTTAAGAAAATAATTAGGAGGAAGAATTGGGAATTATTATTAAATGGGGAATTTAGAAAATTAAAAAGAATTAGAATTGTCGAAAATTAGTTGCCGGGACAAGAGTGTGGGTCGTGTTAGATGGAATTATACGAGAGGAATAGTGACCTAAGCCCAAACTCATGAACCAAAACCCTAAAAACTTAACCCTTTCCTTATTCCTTTCCCCTACACAAACGACACTCTCCTTTCTTTACCCCTCTCCACACCATTCTTCTTCTTCTTCTTTTTCCTTTCTTAGTTGAAACCTCCCACTCACCATCGATTCACACCAAACTTTGAAGCTAGGGAGTTCCAAACCAGTTCTTGACCTAAAATCAAGGTAATAACCTCCATTCCTTTTTCCACTTCCGTTTTTCCTTGGAACTCTAAGTTCCAAAGGCCTTAACTCTTGCAATTTAGCTCTAATTAGAGCAAACAATGGCTCGTTAGAAAGCATGGAATGTCTACTAATCATTTTTTTGCTATGTTTGATGTTAAATCATGAATTAAGGACTTGATATTACTGAGAGAAGAACACCCTGCATAGTGACGAGTTTGTGGCTTGGCGCGAACAAGAATTCGTTGTGTTTCGTCACTTGGGTAAGTATATTTGGGGTCTATTGGAAGAGTTTGAGGTGTTGAATTGATTAGGTGTTATGATGAGTGTGAGATTGAAGTTTAGCTAGGTAAGTTGTTAGGATTTGGAAGGGGGAATCGGAAGTAGGAGAATTTAAATGTGTTGGAGCGTCATAAACCTTAACTTATAACCAAGGGAACTCGGCTAGTATTAAGTGGCTAAATGAACATAAGGTTGATGTGTAGCCTTGTGATGTTAATTATAGGAAATCCAAATCGCAGTGAGGGAAGTCCTAAACTTAGTCACTAGATGCTTTTGACAAGATAAGTAGCATGAGCATTTCTTTCCTATGATTGTATGTTTCCTTGAGTGTGAAGTGTTTAGCATGATGATGTTTTGTTTGGTGATTTTGTTGATGAGAACCATGATACTTATCCTGGCTATCCTTAAATTGATTGTAGATTCTGTTGGAAATTAGTGGTGTTTCATCATTTGATTGTTATGGCATGATTTGATTATAAGCTTGGTTGCATGGTGCATGCACTTAGCATCCATACATTGGGCTCGTAGGTGGGCAATATGATTAACGAAAGGGCTCTTTGTCAGTAAGAAATAAAATAGAAGGGGCTCATAAGTGAGCAAAAAAGGGGGAGTGGTTATGGGCTCGTAGGGGACTAAAAGTTTCAGGTAGTATATAACCGATGCTACTTCGGGCACAAGTGAAAACTTGGGACGCATAAGTGTGCACGAGTGTACCAAAGAATATGGGTGCATAAGCGTGCAATAAATATGGATTCAATACTTTTATAATCGATACTTCCGGTCGACGAGGCCCGTTTGTAAATGCTGAAGTAAGGCACTAAGGTGCCAATTAAAAAAGAAATTAAATGGTATTATGGGATCATACTAATAAAATGTATTAAATAACATGCATATTCATTCATTATGTGTATACAAGATGCTTATTTGTGGTAATAAATGTAATTGCTATGATGAACTTGTGATTAATGATGTGGAGGGATGTCATGTTTCTTTTGTATGGGTTACGAATATTTGAAATGCCTTGATGAATGAATGTGTATGCTATTAACCACTTGTGATTGTGATTATTGGAATATTGGGCTAAGGATGAATGAAATGGTTTGATGCCTGCTATGGGTTATGTATCTTATAATGTAATTTTGTGTGATTTTGGAAGTGAGAATGAGATTAGAAGTTCCTTGTGAAATGGTGATTTTGATGGAAAATTGAATTGCTTGGTATGTTGAGATTGGGTGTGTGATGCTTAAACCAAAACTGGTACGAAATGGTAACAGCATACCAGTCACGAACGTGACTGGCTCTAGTCAAGATCCTGACTGGCCTTCTGGCCACAATGGGAGATGTTGAACACCAGTCACGAACGTGACTGGCTTTCTGGCGAAGCTAGAGGTTGAAAACAGCCAGTCACGAACGTGACTGACCTCAGTCACGATCGTGACGGGTGTTCATGTGATATCTGTGCCTTTCCAAATGGGCATCACGAACGTGACTTCTCCAGTCACAACTGTGACTCCCATTCTGGAGGCCATATCTCTTTTCAGCAAGAGTATCACGAACATGACACATAGTTTCACGAATGTGACACTACCTCTGGAGGCATTTTAATGGTGTCATGCTTGGAGAATTGAGCATCACGAACATTACTTCTCCAATCACGAATGTGGCCATAAGTCTGGGAAAGAATGCATCCAACTTTTATGAGCAATGAACGTGACTCTTCGAGTCACAAACATGACTATGAAGTTGTCCACTTTTCCTCCAAGCCATGTGAGTCACGAGTGGAGTGTTTTTTGAATTTCCTCATTCGTGAAAATAATTACTTGAGCTTAGCACATGTGTTGACCCTAGGATTCCTGAGTAAACGTGTTGATTCTTGCTCATAGGGTATGCCATTGTGATTACCATGAATCTATATTGTATTGTAGGAATGTCTAAGATGTGTTAAGGTATTCTGCTGGATGTTATTAACCTAATGTGGAACTTAAATATAAAGGGGTTTGATCCACATGTGAGTTGTGCCAAGAGAATATTTTGAATACTTATGTATCGATGAGTGGTTTATGATCATAAATGTGAAGGTGATTAAGTGTTATACACTATATGACTAGATGAATGTATGTGTGAATGCTATATAATTAGGGAAGTTTTCCATTTCGGTAAGTGTTACTTACGGGTTTCACAATTCACGCGTTTTATGCCTGCCATATTGGGCAGGGACTTAAGGGGATTTTTGGACGAGAAAGTGGAGATCCTTTTCTGCTTGTTTCTGACTCGTACTCAAAGGATAGAAGAACCAAGGTGGGCAGTGCACTAAAATTGATTTGAATATGTCATACAATGATTTTTTATTTGAAAATTTATAGTGCATACATTCATTTTGTGGTTTATAATCGAAATGGAGTCTATGCGAATGCTTTTCTTTTATAACCCTATGAAATATTTATATTTGAAAGTGTGTGACAGAACCCTAGATTTCAAATCCCTTGTATTTTAAATTTCTATTTTCAAAAATTATGATGTCCAAGTTCGAGTACCATTTGGGCGAGGTAAGTATAAACGAAACAAAACGAAATGGTAGTCAAATTTGGGGGTCACATTTAGTGGTATCAGAGCCAGGTTTGATAAAAACCTCGGTTCTTTATGTTATGGGTCATGAATTATGCACTAACATGTTTTCTCATGAGCATGCATGTCAAGGTTTTAAGGAAAATGAATTGTTTTAAGCATTATGTATTGTTTTCTCATGATTTATATAATAAACATCCCTTTTCATTCTTCATGTTTTAGAATGGAAGAGAGTCATGGTGATAGTGCACACGAGGCCGCCGGTCCTTTAAAGTCAGTACAGGGAATGCGAACACCCCCCATGCAAGTGAACAGGCACCCTCAAATCCTCAAGCACAGGCTCAGCATCCGGTTGTACAGCAGCTGTTAGATTTAATTGGCACTGCCATGAGAGTGCAATTACCTAGAGCTCAGAGAGTGGAAATAGATCAAACCTATGAGTAAACCAGGAAGTTAGGAGGAAAATAATTCTCAGGTACCACTGATCCCTCTATTGCTGAAGACTGGATGAGGGACACGGAGAGAGTTTTAAGGAGGATGAACTATACCTCCATCTAGAAAGTTCACTATGCTACCTCTTTGCTGGACGGGGAAGCGGTTAACTAGTGGAAGTTGGTCCCTAGAAGCTTGAATGAGCCTCCCACCATGACTTGGCATGAATTTCTGAAGGTCTTTACAGCAAAGTACACCCCTTCGGTGAATAGGAGGGAGAAGCAAGATGAGTTTCTTCAGTTGGAGCAAGGAGACTCTCGGTGGCAGAATACTATGTGACTTTCACCCGTCTCTAGGTATGCATCGGAGGAGGTGGCAATGGATGAAGCCAAGGGAAATCGTTCTGAAATGGGGTTAAAGCATGAAATTTACCTTTTGTTCGCAGTCCAACTACCTACCTATTCCGCGCTCCTTACTGCCGCATTGCGAGCTGAGAAGGCTCTTGGCGTGGAGAAGCCTCGGGAGGCCAAGAAGGCCAACTATGTTGGGAGCTCTGGTAGGGAGAAGAGCTTCAGTTCTTAGGGATCTAAGGTGACTAAAGGATCGAAGAAGTCTGTTGGAAGAAGGGCAGGCTTGGTAGGGAACCCTTTTCCCAGGCCCAGTGAGAGTAGTGGGTATGAAGGAAGGAAGAAAATAGACGTAACTTGCCACTACTATCAGAAGAAGGGACACTTAGTCAATGTAACGCCCCAAAAAATTTATAACTTAATTTAAATTGAAAAGGTAAAAGTATTAAAAGATATACAAATCTTTCATCCCAGAATTTATGTAAATCAAGAATATTGTTTAATTTAAATTAATTAAATAATATAAGTGTACGATTTTTGTTGTTGAAAAATTTACGATATTGAGATTTACAAAAGAAGACAATGACAAAAAGAAATAACAAGAATGGAATACGAATTCAATTGAATTAAAATAAATGAATTAAGTAAAATAAAAATAAGAATATGAGTTTTTTAATATACATAAGAATTTTAAATTATGAGAAGGATCGAAATTTTCAGACGGGAAATTAAAATTTAGGAACATGGGTATTTTTGACATATGGTCATGACACACTTCTAACCCTAAAATCCCCACAACCCTAATTCCCCTCCCACTCTTCTCCTCATTTTGATCACAGCCGCCCCCCCATTCTCTTTTCTCTCTCAATCTCCCTCTCCAATCTCTTCTCCTCGCTAGCCAATCTCTCTCCTACCGACGTCTCCCTCTCCAACCACCAACATATCTTTTTCGCTGCCACCACCATCTCACCTTCTCCTCTCCATTCTTGGCCTCCAGCCGCCGACACCAAACTCCCCACCGATGCAAGACCACCACACACATCTTTCTCCACTCTGCCCCTCCTCCAGCCTGCTCTCTCTCGACATCTCTCTTTCTCACTCGACCTCTCGACTCTCTCTCTTTCTCGTTGTCGCCATCGCTGACCAAGACCCCCGCCACTGACGCTCGTCTCTCTCGCAGACACATCTCTCCCTTCGTCCGCCGACGCACGCTGCCGCCTCTCTTTCCCTCTCCACGCACGTAGCTTCCTCAGCTCTCTCCCTTGCTATCTCTCTTGCGCATAGCTAGCCGCCGCGCCATAACCAGTAGCTCTCCTCGCGTGGTCTACCGCATGCCTTACCAGAAACTGCTGTTTTGCCACCACCAGCCACGCTCCAGTCGACATTCCTCCTCTTCCGGAGACTAATTTCAGATATGTCTTCAAGAATATGGTAAGGTTTTGTTGTAAACCCCAAATTTCAGTATATGGAGATTATAAATTTATGGGTTCTGTTGGGTTAATTGTGTTTTTGTAGATTAAGAATGAATCGGGGTATTGAAAGGGGCTAGCCATTTACAAACTTATCGAATCGTTTAGGTGGGTTCACGAAATAATTGTAAATTTTGTGCTAATGGATTAAATTATACAATGTTATTGATAGAGTTTTGGTTTGAGAAGAGGTAAAAAAAATTGGTTGAGGATTGAGAACATTGATTGTTTGGGAAGACTAATTTAAAAGAAGGTTATTGCCTTTTTTCGGTTAAACTCTCGGTGAAATTTAGATTGCTAATATTAAATTAAATTTAATAATAGAATGTATATAACTTATGATTCTTATTGTTGTACATTTAGCGTATAGTAATTGTGGAAAAAAAATTGGTAATTGATTGGAATGGTTTGAGAGGGAATTAATTGAGAGAGTTGGATTTTTATTGTTTGGGAATGATATTAATAATAAGAGGGACTATTATCATTTTCTTCTAAGGGAATCATCATGATGGAATTTAAAATATTAAAGTTTAGCTAAAATGTAGGGATATCTTAGGTTAAATTAATGTCGTTATTAATTTTAGAAATAGAGTTGAAATTTAAAGTATGATATAATTTATTTTAATTGTGAATTTTATTAAGCAATTCTTATGAATGTAACTCAATAAAATTTAATTATGGATAAGATTATATATATATATATACATATAGGTAAAACAATCAAAGAAAATAGGAAAGGGAATAGAAGGGCTAAGTGATATAAATTAAATTAAGGCAAAGAAGTTTAACTAATTGAAATGATTATTTATGTAAATCTTTTGTGTCTGTAAATATTTTAGGAATCAAAAATTTGGAATTTGTTCGAAAAGGTCGCTCGGAAGGCAAGTTTAGCTGGAATTGTGAGGTAAGTGTTCTTGACACCTACAATCGTAGTGTTAGCCTTTGTTTGGTTGATATTGTATTGGGAATATCTTGTTTGTTCATATGTTATTTGAGTTGTTGGTGTGAAGGAAATGTATGCTTAGAATGCTTCAAATGGTGATTGTGAAAATCGTATGAAATTGAATGGGTTTTGTATTGAGATTGTAGATATGTGTATTTGAAAGATAAGTATCCTTGAATGCTTGAATTTGTATTTATGTGTTGTATGAATTTGAATGGTTGAAGTGATATATATGTGTTGCTTGGTTATGTATGGTTTGGTTATGTCTTAAGAAAAGATAAGGATTAATATGATGGGTTTTGTATTATAGTGGGTGATTATGATTTATGAGGTGGGAAAAGAAAAATGGATGCTTGAATCTCAGTGTTTAGTTGCAATTTAAATGAACCTTGACAAATTGTGATGTGAAAATGAGATACTTGAAATTGCATATATTACATATCATTGATGACTTGGCATAAGCATTGTGTGTGTTCACGTTTGGAGAGATTATAAGGGGGTCTCGTACCCACAACTGAGGAAGGGAGTAATTACTCTCTTACAAAAGAAAGAAAAGGAGTCTTGGACTCACAAAATAAGAGGCGAGTGAAATCCCTCTTAAAAATGAAGAGGAGACTAAAATCCCTCTTACAAATGAAAATAATGGGACCTAGGTTCACAAATGAGGAAGAGTGAGAACTCTATCCTACAATAAGGCTCCGGATCACAAGCATACCGTAGGTTGCATTAGCATGTGCATAATTGCATTCATCCATCATTCGCATTGATGAAACATAAAGTTACTTGGCATACTTAATAAGTGAATGAGCATGCTTATCATGATGAATGAATGTGGTTTGTTATGATTATTGAAAAGGGTGAGATTGTGTGAATGGATGTTGTATGATGTTTGGAATGTTGCTTGTATGTGATATGTTAACCGGTATACTTTGTGACACTGATGAAGTATGTTAATTAGGTGTTGGAATGTCATTTAATGTGTAGATTGTGTATGAAATGAATGTATAAGCAAATGGGGAAAAATGTTATATATGTTAAGTAATGAATTCGGGTGAATAAGGAACCTGCAGGTGTGAACAGCCAAGGGAACGACAAACTAGGCCATTTCCCATGGTCGTTCTTTAACAGAAATGGCCAGACAAGGGCCAAATGGCCAGGCGAAATAGCCAAGTATTGTTCCCCCTTGGCCATTTCCCTTATTCTGATTTCTTAAATGGAATAGTTAAGAGGTGTTTGAACTAGTATAGTTTGTTAATCGATTTCTAGGCTTAATGAATTATATTTTGTGTGGAGGTTAGGTCGTACGGGCCGAAAGTTCCCCTGCGCACTCTGTGACGCCAAATTTTACAAGTTCATTTTCGAATTAAACCGATTTTCACACCTTTTTTTAAGACATGAGTTATAGGAAAGAGAAGCTGAAAATAAAGTTTTACAAAACATAGAATGATATCAGGGTGGCACTATAAACAAAGTATCACAAAATGCGGAAGCAAATAAAACGGTTTACATGCTACGTTTTAAATTTGGAATAATCATCAAAGTTTTCATATGCATGTACAAACAACATAATCCAAAAACTATCGGAGCCCGGCCTTTAAGAAGCATTGTACCACTAACCTCGCCGCTCACCAAGTCCCGTCCCTGGTACCTGTCACTCTGCACAAATTCCAGCAAAACACAGGTGAGTATTTTTAATACTCAATAAGGCTGTCCCTCAGTGTCAGTACATGCTGGGGTGCAGGGGAATCGTCGCCCTCGACAGCCTATCTTCCCTTATAGCGCCCTAAAGCCATCTTACAAACAATCATTTCTGTGCTTTATTGATTCACTTTCTAAGTGTTTATTCATCCATTCTAAGTGTTTATCCACTAAGGAATCCAACCTAAATCATTAGGGTACTTTAGATATACATTAGGATGTTATTCTGTCAAAGTTAAGGTTTCTGTGTCAAATTAACGTATGTTTATTTTGGCACTTAACATACGTTATTCTGGGCCCTGTTTCCAGGTTGAATAACGTACGCCAAGCTCAAAATAACATATGCCAAGCCTGGGTAACGTATGTTTATTTCCAGGATAAACATACGTTATTTTCTCCATGCATTCTTCCCGAATTTTTCCTAAGTTTCTTCCTACATACACTTATCCATTCCTTAAGTATTCTAAACACTCATAAGGCATCCATACAGGTTAATATACATCTAATTCATCATTCTTAACCATTAAACACATCGATAACACATTAAATCAAGATCGCAACAACATACATAACCATCCACACAAGCATCCAAGATTCATTGGTACATCCCATACTTATACACAACACATACAACATCAAGGCAAACCACCACCACTTTCTTAGCAATTTACCACAACATTATCACAATCATATCAACTAACCATTCCCAAGAAACCAACATACCATTTAAGGTCAAAACCACCGTCATAAAGCTCAAGGTATGCATCATTCATCATTTCATACAATCATCCATATACTTACTTAGCCAAATGACAACTGTAACCATATTAACACTTATCATGCCAACCAAAATTCAACACAATTCATACACATAAATTTATCTATTTAGTTCATGTTCATTTTTCCTCATTTCATCAAGATTAATACAAGCTCACATCATTTCCTACAACTCATATAGTTTAATATATAATCATTTCACCATGCAAGAGTCCATTTCATAATAAACACTATTCATACTTGTATCATACTCATAAGCCATACACATTCGTTTTCACACATTAAGCTATTCAACTTCACATTCACAATTCCATAAGCACATCTCTTCATCTATATTCATAACATTCAAACTTTCTCACACAGTATCCATAAAAATGAAAGTATGAGTGCATACATGCGAATGAAAATGAAATCACACAATGCATGCCCCGGGGACTCATTTCGTTTAACGAGCATATGAGAGATTAACTCTCATAATTGGTAGTACCCCTTCTTATGAGCTTTTACCTCGATTGGCCATACCCCTTATATATTGAGCTTTAGCTCGATTTTGGCAATACCCCTTTTATATCATTGAGCTTTCGGTCGATTTTGGCAATACCCCTTAATATATTGAGCTTTTGCTCAATTTTGGCAATACCCATTAATATATTGAGCTTTCACTCGATTTTGGCAATACCCCTTAATATAATGAGCTCTCGCTCGATTTTGGCAATACCCCTTAATGAACATGCAATTATGACCATCACATGTTTATATGACATGCTTGTACACATTGCAATCTATTTCAATCATCCATCACCAACATAACATTCTCATCCAATCAGTTGCATAAAACATGCTACTAACAATGTTCACATATTTGGTTCCCAAGAACCCATTCCTCAACAACATAACACTCAAGCATACACCATCCTTCCATCATAGGAATCATAAACACATCACAAATAATATTCATCACCACAACCGAACATACATGTAACCCATTTTCATTAGTAAGCATCCAACTCAAAATTATTCACATATAAGTTTTGCAAGCCACCATCCAAGAATTCACACATTTCTATTATCCATTTCAGGGAATTATAACACATTCCAAGTAAGCCAATAACACTTATACAATCAATTTGCAATAGTTTTATCTCATTAGTAAGCATCCTACACATAACATACACACACACGTTTCCCCAAACACAAATATCATTCCAATCTACTTCAAGGAATACATATGCATACATTAAACCATCATTCATGAGAAAATCACGTCAAAGTAAGTGGCGAAAGCATTTACCTCGGGCTCCAAGATTAAATCCGTGGCCCGATTCCCGAGTCGGGTTCTGAATGTCATTACCTACACAAATATAATCACATTTACTACCATTTAACGTAGAATGTATCTTATTTTAACCTCCTTTACTGATTTTTCCTGAAATCCCAAACCTTGCCTATAACCCTAATTTCTCAAATCTCACGAAATCTTATGTTTTAAGGTTAAAGGCTTATGGAATCGTAAACTACAACAAACACCCATTAAAACCCTTCCAAATGCTGATATTTCCAACTACATTTCAGTTCAAAATCATGAATCTTACCTTCTTTCTTCTCACCTTCGATCACCTGACACCTATATACTTATACATAGATGCTTATAACTTAAAATAAACATTATATCAACTTAATTAACTTCAATTAATATTGAATTTACATGCTTAATCAAATTCAAATCAACCAAATTAAACATCAACTTATACATTGTTCAACCTCTCATAGTTCATACTTATAACCATAACACAAAATAAAGCCATCTCATTTTTCCTATGACCATACACAACATTCTTATTTCATCACTCAAATTAGACACAAATCATGCACATCCCTTTCATAATACATATATTCCATTCATAATCATTATTCAATTTGAAATGGACGAATTTTTGGGGCGTTACACACTGAGCATACTAACTATAAGGATTCACTTACTGAGTATTTTTTATACTCACCTTTATTTTGCTGTGTTAATGTGTGCAGGTTTAGGAGGATTTCTGAGAGTGAGGTCGACGGAGAATTTTTCAAATTAACCATGGGTTGCATTTTTCAGGATTAATTAAAAATTTTATTCTTGTAGTTTGAATAAGCTAATCTACCTATTGTATGACACATTTGAAAATTTGCACGTACATATATATACATATTTATTTAAGCATTGTTTCCTTTATAAAAAAATCTATGTTTTCGAATAAATAGGAATTAAATTTTCAGCGTCACAGTAAAGGACTGTTTCAAAAGGAAGAATGATAAAGCTAGGGCTCAACTTTCTCAAAGAAGTGTCGACAATAACCAAACCAATACTGGTGGAAATAGAGGTCGGGGTGCATTTTTTGGGAGGAATGTATCAAACTCCAGAGGTCGTCGGGAAGTGGTGAGAGTGAATAGTGTGGTGAGAGCTTGTCCGATACTGATAGGCGACTGTAAGTTGTAAGTGGATTTGGTGGTAATTCGTTTGGAGGGTTTTGAGTTGATCCTTGGTATGGACTGGCTTTCCAAACATAGAGTGGTAGTGGACTGCTTTTTGAAGTAGGTATCTATCAAGATTGATGGGCGAAAAAAAATTTTATTTGTGGGCGACAGAAGGTTGGTACCCTCTTGTTTAATATCAGCAGTTTAAGCAATGATTTTGATGAAGGAAGCATGTGAGGCGTATTTGGCTAGTCAGGTAGACGTTACGACACCTAATGTGGGAGTGTCAGAGGTTCCAGTGGTATGTGAATAACCGAATGTATTTTCGGAGGATCTTCCCAGATTACCTCTTAGTAGGAAAGTAGATTTTGAAATAGAAATCATACCAAGAACAACTCCAATAACGATAACACCCTATCGAATGGCTCCTGCCGAATTGTAGGAGTTGAAGAAGCAATTGGAAGAATTGCTCGATAAAGGGTTCATTAGACCGAGTATTTCTCCATAGGGAGTGCCCGTATTACTTGTTAAGAAGAAGGATGGAAGTATGAGGCTTTGTATCGACTACCGTCAGTTGAATCGGGTGATGATAAAGAACAAGTACCCATTACCGCGAATTGACGATCTTCTGGATCAATTAAAGGGCGCAATTGTATTTTATAAAATTGACTTAAGGTCGGGGTACTGGTAGTTAGAGGAGAAGTCAGTACCAAAGATAGCTGTCAGAACGAAATATGGCCACTTTGAATTCACGGTGATGCCATTTTGGTTGACAAACGCTCCAGCCGCATTTATGTCTCTGTTGAACAAAAATTTCCAACCCTTTTTGGACACCTTTGTGGTGGTTTTTATTGATGAGATCCTTATTTATTCAAAGAGTTGAGGTGAACATGAGGAGCACTTAAGAGTGACATTGTAGGTTTTGAGAGATAGGCAGAGGCATACAAAGTTTTCGAAGTGCGAGTTTTTGTTGGAAGAAGTTGCATTTTTTGGGTCATGTAATCTCTAGACACGGTGTTCAACCGAATCCGTAAAAAATTAAAGCAGTGGAGGAATGGAAAGCTAAAAAAAATGTGACTCAAATTCAGAGTTTTCTAGGTTTGGCGGGATATTATCGGAGGTTCATCCAGGATTTCTCGATACTCACGTGACCTCTCACTAGTTTGTTAAAGAAGAACTCTAAGTTTGAGTGGAGTGGGAAGTGTCAAAGGAGCTTTGAAGAGATCAAGAAGAGACTTACTGAGGCTTTGGTATTGTCTCTGCCATCAGAGGATGGAGAGTATGTGGTATACACTGATGCTTCTGAGATGGGGTTAGAAGGTGTTTTGATGCAAAATGGAAAGTTGATCGCATATACGTCGAGATAGTTGAGACCGCATAAGCGGAATTACTCGACGCACGACTTAGAGCTTACAACGATAATTCATGCTCTAATGACTTGGAGGCATTATCTATACGGAGAAACCTTCAAAATCTTTACCGATCACAAAAGCTTGAAGTACATAACTACTAGAAGGAGCTGAACCTTAGACAACGGAGGTGGATTGAGCTGCTGAAAGACTATGATTGCTCGATTGAATACCACCCAGTTAAGGCAAATGTTGTAGCCGATACATTAAGTAGGAAGTCTCGGGTTGAAAATGATGTTGTTTCCTACAATATGGAGTCATTATTCGCATTGCGAGAGCTATGACTAGAGTTACAACTGATAGAAGAAGGGCTGTTAGCCAATATTTTAGTGAGGCCGATCATTCGAGAATAGATAAAAGAGCGACAAATGGAAGATGAGAAGTTAAGGCTTGCCAAGAAGAAAGTGGAAAAAAGAAGAGAAACACCCTATGTGCTTGATGAACAGGGAATTCTCCATTACGAAAAGACGCTATGTGTGCCGTATTTTCTAGAACTGAAAGAGGAAATTATGCAAGAAGCACATTCTTCGAGGTATTCGGTGCATCTGGGTAGTACAAAGATGTATAGAGTCTTGAAACAGTTATACTGATGGCCGGGTATGAAGAAAGAAATTGTCGAATTCGTGGCGAATTGCCTAAGTTGTGAGCAGATTAAGGCTAAACACCAAGCTCTAGCTAAAAAGCTTCATTACTTAGCTATTCTAGAGTGGACGTGGGAGCGGATAACAATGGATTTTGTGGTTGGTTTGCCTTGGACTTTCCAGAATCACGATGCGGTATGGGTTATAGTGGACAGATTTATGAAATCTGCACACTTCTGGCTATCAAACAGGATGATTAATTGGATAAACTGGCAGATAAGTATGTGGCAGAGATAGTTAGACTGCATGGAGTACCAATTTCCATTGTTTCGGACCGTGATCCTCGGTTCACTTCACATTTCTAGAGTAGTTTGCAGAAAGCTATAGGTACCAGACTTAATTTTAGTATAGCTTTTCACCCCCAGACTGATGGACAGTCAGAAAGGACAATACAGACTCTGGAAGATATGGTGAAAGCTTGTATTCTGGAGTTCAAAGGCAACTGGGATGAACATTTTCCATTGATAGAGTTGGGTACAACAACAGCTATCATTCCAACATTGGAATGGCATCGTACAAAGCTCTGTATGGCAGGAAACGTAGAAGTCCAGTGTTTGGGGATGTTGAACGACTGAGACAGATTGAAGGCCCGGAATTGGTGCAGGAAACACTAGAGAAGTTCAAATAATAAAGAAGTGTATTAGAGCTGCCCAAGATCATCAGAAGAGCTATATTGATAAACACAGAAGGGAAATCACCTATGAGGTGGGTGACAAGTTTTTTCTCAAGGTATTGCCTTAGAGGGGAGTTCTGACGTTTGGCAGAAGCAGGAAGCTAAGTCTCTAATTTATTGGCCCTTATTAGATCGTTAAGAGAGTTCGACCTTTGGCTTATCAGCTTAGGCTACTGGATGAATATTCTCAATTACGCAATGTATTCCATGTAAACATGTTGAGGCAGTATAGATCGGATCCGAGCCACATTATTAAAGAAACCCGAAGTGGAGATTTCTGACGATATGACATATAAGGAGGAACTTGTAGAAATCCTAGATAGGATGGTTCGTAAGTTGAGGAACAAGGAAATTCCGATATTGAAAGTCAAGTGGAGTTTCCATTCTTCGAAGGAAGCTACTTGGGAAGTCGAGGAGGAGATGCACAAGCGATATCCTCACCTATTTCCAGATTCAGGTACGTTCTAAATTTTGGGGACGAAATTTTCTGAAAGACGTGGAGTTGTAACGCCCCAAAATTTCCATTTAGTGAAATATTAAATAAAATATCTAGAAAATTAGGGAAAAAATTTCGCGATTTATGTAAGAAAATAATTAGGAGGAAGAATTGGGATTTATTATTAAATGGGGAATTTAGAAAATTGAAAAGAATTAGAATTGTCGCGAATTAGTTGTCGGGACAAGAGTGTGTGTCGTGTTAGATGGAATTATATGAGAGGAATAGTGGACTAAGCCCAAACTCATGAACCAAAACCCTAAAAACTTAACCCTCTCCTTATTCTTTTCCCCACACAAACGACACTCTCCTTTCTTTACCATTCTCCACACCATTCTTCTTCTTCTTTTTCCTTTCTTAGTTGAAACCTCCCATCACCATCAATTCACACCAAAATATGAAGCTAGGGGTTCCAAACCCGTTCTTGACCCGAAATCAAGGTAATAACCTCCATTCCTTTTTCTACTTCTGTTTTTCCTTAGAACCTGATAAATGTCAATTTATGCTTATGTTTCATATTTAATTCTAGGGCATTTATCATATTTTTAGGCTAATAAAGTGTTATTTTGGCTTAATTCTTGTTATTTTGTGTATTAAGGACTTAGAGCATAAAAGTACAAAATCCAGTTGAAATCGAACCGAAAAACATCAAAGAATGCACATAATTTAATGAAAACAGGATGGCAAACGATTTTATAAATGGTTCGCCAAACCGTTCCCTTTGATAGACAATCCAGAATGACCAAACGGTATGGCGAACGGAAATCATAAATCGTTCGCTAAGGCGTTCAATGCTGAAAGAATTTCAGAATAGTCAAACGGACTGCGAAACGGATATCACCAAACCGTTCTACTTTGAAAGCATTCCACAAGGTACGAACGAGATTGCGAACCGTTTTTTAAACCGTTCGACAACCTGTTTTCAACTACACAAGGAAACAGAATGGCCGAATGGGATGACGAATGGTTTGCACTAAACCATTTGCCAAACTGTTCGACTCTACTGACTCGACTTCGAAGACCCGAACGGGATGGAGAATGGTTTCCTAAACCGTTCTCCAAACCGTTCGACACTCACTGAACGTTAAAAAGGCAGCAGACTTTGGGGTTTCATATAAATATAAGCCTTAAAACCCTAAAGTCGTAGTAGACACTTGGGAGTCGTCACCAGGGGATAGAGAAGAGCATTTTTAGCTGAAGAACACCAAGATTAAGCCAAGAAACATCCACACTTCAGGAGTTTGATCCAGATTGAAGAACATAAAATTTTGTAAGAGATTTGCAAGATTTATATTCTTTTTAGATGGATTTCTTCTGCCCTTGTGGTTCTTCTTGCTTAAATATGAACTAAACTTCCTTTGATATAGAGGATTCCCATGACGGATTATGTGTTGTGATTGGATTTTATTGTTGTTTTAGAGAATTTATTGAGATTTAATCATATTGCTCCATCCTAAAATCTGTCTTCATTTATTGAATTGAGAAATTAGTAAGTGAATTGGGACTCATACGATTAAAAGGAGTTGATTGTATGTTTTAGAGATAAAAATACGAGACTTCTCTGTATTAGTGTAATGCTAATAGTGGAATGCAATATACGATAAAGCTAGATTAGGGGTTTTAGTTTAAAAGATATTTTTTGCTAATCAACCTAATCTTAGTTGTTAATTTGATCGAGAGATATTTTAACATAAGTTAGGCATTTCCGCAGTCCAATGCTCTATATCGTCAATAATAATTGAATCACACACATATGAAATTGTGGGATGAATTGAATCTAGATATCTGTCATTCATTATTGAATTCACAAAATTCTTCTTTGTTATTGTAATTTTCTTCTCTTGACGTATTTCATTTGTTTAACATTCCGTTTGATTTAATTATTTTACAAATTAAAAATCACAAACCATTTCGTTAGATTAGATAATAAATTAAATTGGGAGTAGTAGTAATTGACCGGACCCGTGGATACGACGCTCGACACCCTATTTTCTATACTATTATTCAATAGGTGCGTTTGCCTTAAGAACATTACTTTAGTATTGCTAAAGGACGTGTCATACTCCAAACAAAGTAATAGTGGTATCGATAGATTAGGTTTTTGACGTAGAGAAAGTTTATCGGTTTAGTTTTGGCTCTGATACCATCTAGAAGATGATATCAGTGAAATAGGGTTAGAGTTAACAAAGGTGAACTAGAGTATCGTGAGAGAGAGCTCACGGATGTGAGAGAAAATAAGATGTAAAATGAACTGGCATAAGTTAGGTTGTGTCATCATAGGCCATCACACTATATAGCGTGTTGCCATCGACATTGGCCCACTTCATCATCTGCCTTCTTTATTCACAAATGGGCTAAAGCCCTATATCAATACACAGCAATATACCAACAGTAAGTTACATAATAGTTGTACATATTAAATGTAACAAAATGTATAATTTGTGTGAGCTACAGAAATAAAGTATTCAGTTACAAAATACAGGTTGCATATTAATTAGATAAAGGATCTAGGTAGTTAGTTACATACATATTACATGACAATTGTAATGTAAGAGAGTAGATAAATTTAATTGTGAGTTACATAATTTATTCAATCAGTTACATAAAAAATAATTGGTAAGTTGCATAATATTTTGACATGTTAAAATAATAAGAATGTAGTTATATAGTATTGATTACAAATTTTCCCTTGGTCCCAGATCGGCATCATACAGCATCGAGCCCAGCTCAAAATAACTTCAGTCCCAGACCAGCAACGAGATCTCTCTCGGAATAATCATCAGTCCCAGACCGGCAACGAGATCCCGCCCAGAATCATCAGGCTCAGCTTGTATCTCAATATCAGTGTCACACAATAATGCAACACAATGAAT
>CANYCX012363050.1:0-11834 GCA_948193385.1 Breynia disticha f. nivosa | reverse complement strand
GAGGTTGACTTTGTGTTTGATATATATACGTTGATATTGATAACGCGTTTTAGTTATAAAATAAAATTTAATTTTTAAATGAATTCTTGTAAATATGTATTATTAACACAATTCAAATTATACAGATAAGATGTTATTATGTACAATTTTTCGTATTAGAACACATAATAATAATAATAATAATAATAATAATAATATTATTATTATTATTATTATTATTATTACTAACAGCAGTACCCGCACGATGTATTGGGGTGTTGTGTATTATGATACTAATAGTATTAAAATATTATACAAATTATTTTATGTTAAATTATATAAAATAAAATTATTTATGTTAAAATAATTACTAAATAAGTAAACATTACATGACAAAAATTTATGACAAATATTTAATGATATTATACAATAAGTACCGATAAAAAGAATAAAATTTGAGAATGAAAAGATGAATTGATAAAGTAAGAACTGAATACTAAATAATAAAAAAATTAACATATGAAGTTCAATTTCAATAATTAACAAAGATTCTCACCTGTGTCTTTGAAATTAAAGTTCAATTTCTTCAGCTCTACTTATAAACCCACGTTTTCCACTTCCTTTGATGCAAACCATTTTTCATTAACATCAATTAAGCTGCACGAAAACTTTACCAATGATATAATGCAGCAAAAAACTAAATTCATCATAGATTAATAAGTGTAATAAAAAATAACCAGAAGTCTATCATCAAGTTACAACAACGAACTCACTCACAGGTATTTACAACTTCAGCTTCGCCACTCAATTGATTGTAAGATGGATTGTTAGACTCGGTGAGGTTAGCTTTGTGTTGGATATATATACATCAATATTGATAACATGTTTTAGAAATAGAATGAGATTTAAAGTTTAATTTTGAATTTAAATTTTAAATAAATTCTATAACAATTATGGTTATGTTTTCTAGTATAATTAAAATTGTGCAAATATAGAATTTAGAGTTTAATTTTAAATTTAAGTTTAAATTTTAAATGAACTCTAGCATATTTAGGACTATGTATTTTAGTACAATTAAAATTGTACAAATATAAGACTTAGAGTTTAATTTTGAATTTAAATTTTAAAAGAATTCTAATACACTAATAATTATGTGTTCAAGTACAATTAAAATTATGCAAATAAAATATTGTTATACACAATTTTAATTGTGTCAAAACATATAAAAATAATAATAACAATTATTATTATTATTATTATTATTATTATTATTATTATTATTATTATATATATATATATATATATATAATTATTATAAGAAATAGTATATTACAATTCACAAAAATATTAGAAATTAATAGATTATAAATTTTATAAAATATATTTTTTTGATATTTTATCCTAATCAATAATATGCTATTTGTAAACTCGTAAAAATTCACTATTCATTATAACATAAAGTAAGAAAACAAAATAATTACAATGTCATTCTAAAAAGGTGATTAAAACTTTAGAAATAAAAAAAATTGTGGAATGTCCAATTTTTTACGTTAAATACTTTAGCAGTGCAAAACAGAGTCAGAGAAGCCATAATAAAATGAAAAGATTATAAAGCATCAACCTAAATTTGTTCAACAAACATTAAAAGTTAATGATCAAGCAATAATTTACATACCGACTTTGATATTGTAAAATCTTACATGAGGCACTTGAATGACGTACAAAAAATATTGCTCTAAATTCTGATTAATGAATTTAACTTTCTGTAAATTTACAATCGAGAAATGTATAAATGTCATTGTGGATATCTTCTTTACTTTAGGGAAAAAAATAGTATAATGTCATCTGAAGTAAACTTTGTGGTATTAAAGTCTTTCACATGCATTTTGTTATATTCATTCACTTGACTAGAGTTTTTAACCCTAAATTAACAGAGGCGAGCCGTTGACTTTTATATTTTAGATTTCCAATATGGTCTACGTGTATTGGTCAAAACCGATTATGGAGCAAAGGTGATTCCTTATGTTGACGATTCCCTTGTCAAACTTTTGTATTTATAAAGATGTCTTGTGGATTTGTAGTGTTATATTGGATATGTGCAAAAACATGAGATATTTATCTGTTTTGATGATCTTGGTAGACTCAAGGAGAAGATATAACTAACAGAGTTTATCTATGCAATTAATAAAATTTGAATTCAAAATTATTGTAATATCTTCGTAAATATAAATATCTAGATTGATACATTCGATTTTTTGTTAAATATATATATACATCAATATTGATAACGCGAAATAGTTATGGAGTAGGATTTAGAGTTTAATTTTGAATTTAAATTTTAAATGAATTCTAATATAGTCAGAACTATGTGTTTTAACATAATTAAAATTGTGCAGACAAGATGTTATTCTAATCTTGCTAGACACACACACACACACATGTATATAATATAATTATATATATTATATTATTATTATAATTATATTTTGCTTCTGAATTAGCATATATATATATATATATATAGATTTGAAATACAGAAAAAAAATGAAAATTACATATTAATATAAAAAGTTAAACATATAATTGAGTTTATTCACGAGTTTATTTGCGAATATTAAACTAATCGAACTGGTACCACATCTTTTAAACTTGACTCATTTAATTATTCAAATATAATATTTCATTCACAAATAGATTTAATACCAAGCTAAACTCGATGAATTTTAACAAACTCAAATAACTCTCGAGCAACTCAGTTCGTCTACAAACTAAAGGACACCAAGCTGTTGTCAGCCACATCAATGAATCAGTTGCGCGGATCACGCTTATAGTATTAAACTTTATTTTCAGTATAAAATCGTAGTACACTCAATCTGTTTTGTTCTGCAAATATTCAGGAATTATTTATAAATTTAGAAGGATGTGGAGTTATTGTCAACGATCAAAGATTTTCTAAGATTTGATCAACATAACATGTGAATTGCAAGACAATTCGAATTGTTCAGCTATATATTTTTTTTATTTTAAAATTACTCACGATTTTTTTAATGGTATTTGTAGTTTCACGTATCATGTTTATAGTTATATTTTTCTATTTTAAAATTACTCATCAGAGCCAATTTTGAAACAAAAGTTAGGCTTCTTTTGTAAATAAGCCGTTCTGTTCGATTAATAACAGTTTGTTCCTGAATCGACTCGTCAGAGCCAATTTTGAAACAAAAGTTAGGCTTCTTTTGTAAATAAGCCGAGTTTGGACAGTGCAAGGCTCGTTTGGGTAAAGCGTGCAAACAAGCTAGTGAACTAGCTCGTGGAGTCGTTTAAGTATTCATGAATAGACTCGCAAACAAGCTTGTTTATGTATGCGCTCGAGTATGTACATTAAGAAGCTTGCAAAAAGTACGTTGTAATCTTGATTAATAAAAATTTAGGCATTTGGTAGCTATCGAACTAACAAACATGAAATACTCACTCTAAAAATATATTGTGCATAGTGAAAGCGATGTCAAATTAAATAAAACAAGATTTATTTGTTCATAAAATTTTCTCGCTAAATTAAGTAAAACAAGATCAAGACTAAAAATAGTAAACAAATAAAAATAAAATTCATTATTAAAAAGGCCAAGTCGAGATGTTTTTTAGTTAATCTAATTCATTAATTATCGAGATTAACAATAGATTTATTGCCTTCGAATAGAAAATGTTATAGACAAAATAAGCGTCAAGCATCAAATTTCTATTTAGTTATTTTATATTCCTAAGATACCTCGATTGGAATATTTTTCTAATTTAAAAATAATATCGGAACACTCGATAGAATTTAATTTCAGATTGTAGTAAAGATTACAAAAATTCAATCCCCAACTAATAAATTTATCAACAACAGAACAACACATCATTGACATCTAGAAAATTGTTCTGCATTTCTTGATACATCTTGCTCATGTTGTACAACTCTGCATGCTCATGACGTAATCCACTATGATTACGAGTCAATTTTGAACAATTCAGCTTCCCATTATCAATAGTTCTCTATTTTAGGGCAAACTTCCATTAATCGTGCATGAAATAACCATGTAAGTTCATGGATACAAAAAAATACAAAATCATGCTTATATCATCAAAATTAACACAAATGCACGTGCAAAATACTATAAATTACACAATAAAACATGTTCAAAATATAATCTATCAGGTTTAAACCTCTATATCTTTATCCCTATAGGGTTTAACCTCTAAATCCTAAACCCTTTAGGTTTTAAATTCTTAGGTTTTAACTTACATTTTAGGATTTAGGCTTAATGTAAAGTTTTTAAATATGTTCTTTAATTTATTTTTATTCATTAACATAATATAATTAAAACATGAAGTGAATAGAGCTATAAATAAGTCAAGTCATTCATGAACAACTCGTTGAATAAGCTCGTGAAAACTTGTGAACAAAATTGTTTATTAAGCTCATATTAAGTTAGTGACATACTCATTTACTAGACACGTTTAAGAGACATGTTTTAGACTCGTGGACATACTCGTTTAAGAGACTTATTTTAGGTTCGTGAACATGCTCCTTAGCTTACAGGTTTTAAATGAGCGGAGCTTGAAAAAGATTTTGAGCTTGACAAAAAAGTTCGACTAGAGCTCAAACTCAAGAAATTTTAAACGAGTCGAGCTTTAATATTCCAAAGCTCGGCTCAGACCCATTAAAATCTATATAACCAGAACATTAAAATTTCATGTTTTGTTTCTTCTTTTAACATTTTGTTTTCATATCAGGTGAGACTTCTCAGTAGGGGTGCTCACGGAACGGGACGTGACAGGGATCACAAATCTCCAGTTTTGTCCTATAGTTCAAAGATTTTATTATTGAAGATCCAAACCGGTCCCATAGGTTGAAAATCTTCGTCCCGCCCTGTACCAAAATTTCGGGATGGAGAAAATAGTACCGAGACGGAACAAATATTGGAGATGCTTTCTTAGAAATAGCTTAATATTTTGCAAGAAACAACAATGCATATCAAATTTAACAAAGAAACTCATTATAAGTAACAAAAATCAACAAAAAAAAATTGGCATAAAAAAATAACAATTTGTGACCAACATCATTTTCATTATAAGTAAAACTCAAAATATCATCTCTATCATCGTCATTAATATCTGAAAATTATGAAAATGAAAGAATATTAATTATGTCATTTGAAACATTTATAAATTTTTTTAATCAAATTTTTAGTTAATTCCTCTTAATAATGTTCAGTAGACTTAACTTTGAGTTAGTAGATATTAAATTATTCCATTATTTGAGATGGGATGGGCGGTTCTCGGAATAAATATTACTTAAGATCCAGAACCGTCCTTTAAGAAAAATTACGGGAAAAATGGGATGGACAAAGTCAAAGTTAAAGGATTTTTTCAGTTTCAATTCTATCGTGACAAGTCTTCGAGTGAGATAAAAAATCTCTGAGTCCCATAAGCAGTCTTATATCTCAGATATATCAAAAAAATTTATAAGGTGTGATTATTAATAATTATATAGTTTTTCTCTTCAGTAGATGCTTGCACTATAATTATTTATGTTGATTATTCAGAAGTGACATCAAATTCAAGCTGTTCATAGATATTAATATATAGTCAATTACAATCACAAACTGTTAAATTATTAGTTGATAATAAAAAACATTGTCTTCAACAGATAAAAAACGAAAGAATGATTATAATAGTAATATTATCTTTACTTACGTAATTATTCTATAAAAATAGATTTTAAACAAACAAAATAATTATATTTGTAGGAACTTAAAATTTAAACAAGTGGAGTTTTGATACACTTCCTAGAAATATATTTCTAAAAAGTATATTGCTAGAAAAAAAAAGTCCTTTTGGACAGCATAATTTCCAAGAAGTGAACCAAGAGACTTTAGTGATATATATATTTCAGCATTTTATCTTTTACGCCATAAACATAAATATGTCTTCAAATTTAAATAAGAACATCACCAAAACCATCTTCAAATTTACTCAACATATGAAGATAACAACTTAGTTTGAGTTCTCCAAGAGCCTGTTTTCTCATCAACTCCTTTAATTTTATAAAATAACTACTTTAACTTGTTCCCACTATAAGAAAAACTTGAAATTTTGACCAACCGTTTCCGAAGAATTTTGTTGGTAAAAATATACCGATGAAATTTTTCGGAAAAAGAGAGGATGACCAGAAAAAAATTTGTCGCAAGCAGAAAAAACGTGTTTAAATTTTCCATCGAATTTCATCGGTATTTTCCGTCGAATTTCGTCAGAAAAGTCTAAAACATTTTTCTGACGAAATTCGGCGGAAAATATTACTTTGTATACCCTCTAAAATGTTGCAATCTTCGTAACAAAATTGAAAAATGACATCAGTAAGTGTACGAAAAGGTCTGAAAGGACTATTCGTGAAATCAAGATAACAATTAAATTTGTAAGTTGTTATGTTTAAACATATTTTTTTAATTTCATTTGATTGAAGTTAAAAGAATGTTAAACGTTATTTTTTAATAAATATTGAATGATTTGTAATGTCATGTTATGTTTGTATGTGAAATTTGGTTGAATTAGAGAAGGATGAAGTTTAAATTTTAAATGATTTTTTTTGTAGTTTTGAGGCACATATAAGTATTGACAATATGAGAGAGTGAATGTATATTTATTTAATTGATGGGTTACTAAATTATGAGTTTGTTGTCGGCGTAGAACAATTTGTAAAATTTTGTATATTGATCATTGTTTTTGAGCAAAACAAAAATTTAATTGGTTGTTCATGTTCGAAAGGTAACAAGATGAAATTATATATTACAACCTAATTTGGTTAAGAAACATTTATATGAGAGAAGATTTATTCCTAATTATTTTCATTGGATATATTAGGGAGAAACTATCGAGCAATTCAATTAAGCAGAGTCTATGCAGTATGAGGGAACGAGTTTGTTTGCAACTCCATTGCTTCAAGAAGATGATATCTTTGATCCACGTAATTTTGATCTAGTTACTCAAATGGTATTTGTTGGTGCCCTTGAAGGTGTGTTCGAGCACCAAAGTGAAGAAAATTTTACAATTCTTCATGAACCAAACCCAGAAACTTAGAAGAAATTTAGAATGATGTTCTTATTTGTTTCAATTGTTTACTATCAAACGCTCTCCTTTAATAAATTGAACATCATCCTTGGATAATTTATTATTTCATAAAAATATATAAAATAATATTTCATCTTTGTTTTATACACAAGAAGGGGGTTGAATCATGTATTGAGCCTTGAGCCTTTTTGGCTTGTTTGTGGAATTTGATCGAACACTTGGTAGCTATGAAAGAGAGCAATGAAGAACACAAATAATTTATAGTGGTTCGACACTAACCAACCTACCTCCACTACTTTAGTACCTCAACTAAGAATTTTCAACCACTTCACTATGTGTCACTTTCTAGCTAAGTGAAAACAATACACTTTCTGGCTAAGTGAGAATTTTTACTTTTATTTTCTGAGAACTCTTACACTTCATTTTCTAGTTATGTGAGAACTTTTATAACCACTTTCTAGTAAAGTGAGAACTTTTACAAAACTCACAAGATGCGTACAATTGCTTTACAAATAACCCTAAGTTGTACGAATAATGAGAATGATAACGTTAAGTATGAAGAAGGATTTCTCTCAAGAAGGATGATTAGAGTCTTTGCAAGTGTTGTCTCATATGTTTCTCTTGTTTCCTCCAGTGTTTTTGATGTTTTTTATGGTCTTTATACTCTTTTAAGGTTGTAGAGCTATTAGACACAAAATAGGCCTTAAAATAACTTACTCTGTCAGTAGAGAATTTTACTCAGCATAAAGTAACTTATAACTATAAGTAATGTACGTTAGTGCTTTTATCTCCCTCGATACTGTACTTTACCTATTAGTAACATACATTAAACCACCAAACCTTATTGTTATCATTTTTGTTATAAAAATAGCTCTCAATAAAGTACGTTAATTTTTTTTTGTCAAAGTCCCGGTATTTCTGACTCACTGGGCCGAAACTAATCTAGTTCGGGAAGGGTCCCGGGTGGTTAGATTTTATTCCCCTCCCAAACGGTATTGCAGGGATCGAACCGCAGTATGTCTTACCAAATTCAGCCCTAGGCACCACTGAACCAAGACACGTTTGGTTCAATCAAGTATGTTATTGACCCTTAAGTTAGAAACATGATGAAATTAATATACAAATAAGTAGTGGCAGAGTTATGGTGGCGCCAGCGGGGCCATGCACTCACTAGCGCTCGAGGCACTTCCTAGAATAGGAGGCTTCTGCTTTTGACAGATAGTGGTGCAGTCACCGGAATAGCTGAAAGATGGCTTGGGTGTTTCATAAAACAACGAACAAAAAAAAAAAGAAAGGCTATAATAGAAATAGGAGCTGGACATTGCATGGTGTGGAGGATTTGAGGGGGTCCAACCTTTTCTTGACACAGGTGAATGCCGAGGGACATGTGGATGTCTAAACCCTAAAGCTGCAACTGAGGTAGTCAATACAAATGACAATCATCCCCTTTTCTTTGTACTTCCATCATCTGTTTTGCAAGTTGTGAGTGAGAGAAATGAATTTTTAGTTTTTAGTGGATTTAATTTACAAGTCCACTTTTTAAGGCCTTAACCATTTTTTTAAAGCTTTCTTTTAAGCTATTCATATAGATATTTTTTAAAGCTTTCTTTTAAGCTATTCATATAGATATTTTTATTTAATTTAACCATTTCAAGTAAATCTTATTTGCTACTCTTTAATTTTTATTTTTCTACTTTTAAGAGATAGATTAATAAAAAAAAATTGGTGCTTCAAAATAGTTTATTAAAAGTGGGAGTTAGAGAACAAACGTCATGGCGTCAAAATCTTTAGGGAGTTTCAAGGATTGCTTACTTGCGAAGGACCAATTTATATAAATGAAAATAATGATCATATGAGTTGGCAAGATCTAACCCAATATGGCCTCCCTTCATAAATTTAGGAATATATTCATCACAAATCCTTTTATAATATTTGTTGGCATTTTTTAAAAATGTTTTGGAGATCAAAATGATATTTTCTTTTGAGGCTTAATGGAAATGCATAAACTGGATTTTTATATGTAGAGTAATATAATTTGATAAACTAGATTTCAATTGCAATTGAATTTGACATTTATAAATTTTTGTGTAGCGGTAGAATGTGATTCAGTTTCGCTTGTCGTATTAAGTGCCCACCGTAAAATAATCCTAGCTTCGCCACTACGAATAAGCTATATAAAAGATCCTAATCTTGTTATCCGGTTAATCATATAATTAATATTCATATAATCATTGATAAATGTATAATTTAAAAGTTTTTCCTCCTATTCGTTAATTTCGATAACTGTACATGTTATTCTGTATCAAATTTTCAAACATGTATCTTATTCTATGTAAACAATTTATAGTATGATCTAATATACACTCAGAACATAGATCGTGTTAGTCTACATACTCATGGGCTCGGCCTAGTGTTGATTTAATATACCCTTTGTTCTGTTCAACGCAACACCTGTAACAATTAAGTACAGTTTGTGTGAATCTGTTGTCACCTGAAATACATTCAATAGCAACCTGTAATCATATCTAAAAAAAATCACAATAACAACCTCAACTCTCACATAAATATATCGTCATATCAATATCAACATGCACCTCAACCTGTACTATCATCCAACATCAACATATAACTCAACGTGTGCTAACAGTAGTCATATCTGTATCTATCTATCAACAAACACACAAATCCATATACAAACATGTCAAGCAGTCAAACATATGTACAAGTCCTATGATCATATTTGAAGTAGAGAGATGTTGTGTAGCAGGAACTGACCCACCTGTGGATACCTGCGAAATCAACTCTGGCTATGTACCTAATCCTAAAACAAAATATACGAATGCAAATTTTATGAGATACAAGATCAGTGGGTAATCAATCATTTCATAATCAAAATAACATAGGCAATTCTTGTTCATTTACTATACTTGCAAACTGTATCTTTTTTCCTATATTCATATCATATGAACTGTGATCGTAAACGTATTCGTATTTCAAAATCGTTCATAAAAACATACAAACACATATCAAGCAATTGTATATACCCCCGTCTCTAGTGATAATTTCCCGTCTCCAGTAATATCTCTCGTCTCCATATGATTGATCTTACCATATATATATCACCGCCAAATCAACACCACCATATCAATCACCGCCAATAATATACATATACGTATACACACATAAAAACAATCTTTCATTTACCTATTTGCATTTTGTTTCGTATTTCGTGTACCTCTTTGCAATTCGATCGCATATCCATATACATTTTCATTTTAACGTATTCATACGCACATATATCTATTTTGTTATTTTACCATTTATTCGCAATTCATAACTAATAATTAATTGTATTTAAAAGTAAGTTAGATTACTCACCTGCTAACTGAAGTACTCGGAGTAATATGAATTCCGATTTTGTCCTACTCGCCTAACCTGTCATCCTATATAATCGTATACAAAATTCTCTATAAAACTCAGTATAAACAACATATTAATATGCATGCTCCAATTTCAATTATATCAATTCCCTATTTCCGTCAATTATCGACAATTTCTAACTTTAAGCTAAATTCACGATAAATTCTATATATCTTCATAAATTATTACAGTTATCTACGTGGATTTATTGTACTGACCTAATAACCAATCCCCTGCTCAACCCTACGATCAATTACATATTTCCAGCTCAATTTCTAGATTAATTTCCTCAAAATATCACTTTCTTTTCTCTTAAACCCTCTACCCTCTCTTTCTCTCTATTTTACGATTCTTGTTTCTCTCAGCTCTCTATTTTCTTCACTCACATTTCTGCTTCCATCTTCATTTAGCTTCTCTTTTTAACTCTTAATGTTACACCTCATGCTTCAAGTTTCAAATCTCTCCAAAATTGTGCCAGAATGCACCAACTACGCGCGGTCACTAACAACTACATGTGGTAGCTGCCACCACACGTTTGTTGGCTACAACATGTAGTTGCCTATGCATGGTCGTGGCCAACACGCGTAGTTCACTGCACGTAGTCTACATCCCATGTACTCCATGTTCTTCTGCAAAAATTCTCTTATATATGTGTACTCAATATCAACTATCTATCTACTCATAATAAACATGGCATAGTCTTCAATTTATCTAATTCATTCTTAATTATGTTAATCATTTTATTAATTATAGAGCTTTAGGATGGGAATGTTAATCATTTTATTACTGTGTAATGTTTTTTTCGATTGATGCTACTTCAGTTGCAGACCGGTTTGAATGGTATAAATGAACCAGATCAATGACTAGTTTATTAAAGTCCATGGGCCCGTACACACACATATGAGCTTATGAATGGGAAAAGTACACATATGACATCTTTTTAAAGTCCTAATACTAAAATGTCATCACAAAACTTAAACAACTAAAATGACATCATTTCATTTAAGCTTAACCATTATAGCACCTTTTTCAATTTTAAAAAAATGCCATTCTGGAAATAACAACAGCTCACAATTTTTTTTGAAAAACGAAAATCTTTACAGATACCAACCGAGATTTAAGGGATCAAACATAACTTCCAAAATCTACTTTCCTTTTCAAATCAAGCATAACGGAAAAATCTTAAAATTGAATCCCTCAAATCACTGTGTCAAAAAACGTGAAACTCTCTCTCTTTATAGAACAAAAGAAACTCTGAAATCATCATCCAATTACAAACAGAAAAAGCAGTGAAGAAAAAGTAAATCGTTTCATCGTGATCAATAAGGTTT
>CANYCX012362622.1:0-17304 GCA_948193385.1 Breynia disticha f. nivosa | reverse complement strand
ACAATTACATGTCCTTATAATTATACTATTATATTCTCAATTTTTATGTCTCATTTATACTTTGTTCTTTTAATTTTAAAATATATTTACGTGAATCATGAAATATTTATGCATGAAAATTAAATTTATTTTATTTAATATTTATTTATTTTTTAATGTTGTAACTATGTTTATTAAATTTGTTTCATTATATATTTATACAACTAATACAATCTTTGATATATATCTCAAAGCATATATTTTATATTTATCTCATACCCTTTTCAGACTGTATGACTAGAGATATTCAAAATTAATATATATCTTATCAATATAAAGGAGAATACATAGACAATTCATGCATGTTTACCTGTTGTTTTTTTTATGTTTTGAAATTAAAATTTAAATATACTTAAGGAAATATATATACTATCTGAAGTAAAAATATTTTTAAAATTAATGGAAATAAAGACAACATAAAGAAAATAATTTATTAATACTTACTATAAAAACTGATTTCTTTACAAAACTATAAAAGGCAAAAAAAATTGTTTACTTTTATATAGAGATGTTCACCCAGTAAATTTTGGTCACTACGAAAAGTGTGTATTTCACTTCACGTAAGTTGTATTTTCTTTCAATATAAACATATGTATAGATAAAATAATTATTTAACATTACAAGTTAAGAACAAGGATTCATAGGTAAAAATATGAATTTGTGATAAGTAATTATTTAAAATAACCTATATATCACTTATTATAAATGTCATTAGTTATTTTTAGTTTTATTAAACCATAAACTAAGGACAATTTTTTACATTAGATTAAAAAAATTAGATTATATTTAATTACAAACATAATTTGTTAGTAAATGCATTAATGTCATCAGTAAATATTTTTTTTCTATAATTTCTATTTTTTTTCTTCATATACATCAAATATTTCACTTTCACATACAATTTACATTAAATTCATTAGAATAGTAATGCATCTTCTAGCAAATTATACTTTCAGTTTGATGTAATCTAATGCAAAAATTTATCTATAGTTTATGATTTAGTAGAACTAAAAATAAATAATGATAATTCATTCTCTATTGTAAACTCAACATTATCAACTTAAGAATAATATTGTGTCACGTCATAGCTTAACATCCATATTTAGTAAGTAATTAATAGAAAATTATTTTTGATACAATATTCAGAGTTGATCATATATCTTCATAAATTTTATAATTTGGGTTATTTTTTTATAAAAGTTACAAATTCAAATTATTTTCAGTAATTTCTTTTTATTATTTTCTAATATAAATACAATTAGTATTGAGTTTCTCAATTGATTTAAATATATCGTATAAAAAATAGTAAATAAGATAAAACAATTATTTGTATTGTTATGAGTTATAATCAAAAAATATTTATAGTGTTTTAAATAATGCACAAAAACATATTTTTTTTGGTTGGTTAGAAAAATTATTGATGAAAAAAAGTAAGATAATGATTGAATTTACCTATTGTCATTGTCATGATATAATTGTAAAAATCATTATTTAATATTTTTATATGTCCATATTCTGTCATTTATTTTAGCTTCAAACTTGGTATATTTTCTAAAAAAAGAATTGATGAGTCAATTTGATTGTATTTAAAACATAACCTTTTAGTTAGCTTTCATAAGATAAAATATAAAATGTTAGCCATATTTATTTTATGATATTTTCTGCAAAATAATTCTAATGAAAATTTTTTACAAGAAAACACGTTATAGAATGTGAAAGTATTTTTAGACACAACATCAGTCATAGGAGTTTTTTATTATGATTATTTTTAATGTCGTTAGATCTCAAGTCATCTTTCAAATCTCATATAAATTAATTTTCGTTAAATCTTCTTTATGGCGTTATAAAAAAGTTAAGAAAAAATTGTTTCGCAAGTAATAATTTATCTCTCAAAATGAACTAGACATATTTTTTTATTATGGTGAGATATATGTTTTTATTTTAAAAGAAAAAAAATAAATTTGATTTAAAGTCACTTATTTGTGACAATAAAGACAATAGGTACAATTCCACAAAAATAATACTATTTACAAAAATTTTTCGAAATTAGGAGTGACAATATACTTAATGAACTAATTTATTTACTTAAAATATTTGCATTCTTTTTTATATTTTAAATTTTTTATTAAAATTACCTTTTCCATAAAGTAACTTACAAAAGAATATATTACAATTTAAATTAACAAAATGCATACAATTGTAATATAAAATATCCCGCCGCATCGCGCGGGCAGAATGACTAGTTATAAACTGTTTTACAAATGTGGAACGATTTATAAGATGAGTTTCACTACAATAGAGTTCATTAAACACAATTTTAAGTATTTTTAGTTAAAAAAAAGTAACAATTTTATTTATGAAATATAATAGATTCAATCTTATAGTATAATGAAAAATTTATGATAAGAAAAAAATAATAAAATAAAAAATTAATGAAATATTGATATGACATTGTCGTAAATCTGTTAAAGAAGTTTATTATTAGAGATGTTCTTATGTTACCGGAAGAAGCAACGTGCAAGACAAAATCCAAGCAGCCCCACCAATAATCCAACTAGGTAAGGGGGCGCATTTTCCACTCCGCTGCACTATCCATTTCCTCACCCGGGAGTGTCGAGTCTTCCGACAATTGCACAAGTGATCATGTTGCGCAACGACTTCTACCTTCTTTCTGCTCAAACCATACCTCTAACCAGCTATGACCATAAAACACAACAAAAAAAAAAACTACTGCTTAGACTAGTACTAGCTAGGATAGGATTAATGGCCCTGATGTTGTGTTCGTGTCAAGAAACTAGTAAACTTATCTTTACCCTCTGATATTAATACCTGGGAGAGTGGAGGTAATCAGCTGAAAGCCAGACTAACCCACGGCTACACCCTCAAGCCTATTGTGCCAATTGTATCCATTTTTGAAGCGGAAAGACGGGTGGTTCAGGCTATGGTTTCATCCAAGCGTGCTGTTGGCACAAACAGCCTAGTAGATTTGGTTCCGAATATTCGAAAGACCTGAAAGAATTAATGGAAGAAAGCAAGCAAATCCAATGGAATGGAGGAAAGCCAGACAGAATTTTATCAGAGTTTAGGAGGGGCATTTGTGCTTCAATTTCTCAATCGAAACACTCCATCTTGGCAAAAAAAAAATGCGTCAAACATTTTGTCGCACTTTCTGCTCCGTGGGGCGGGGCCGTGCAAGAAATACTGACATTAGCCTCAGGAAATACGCTAGGAGTTCCTCTTGTTTAGCCATTGATAGTCAGGATGCCGAGTTCAGAGAGTGATTTCTAGCTCATTCCTAATCCCAAGTTATTTGGTCATAGAAATCTTGTTATTACCACTTCTGCTAATTGATCTGTTTTCCAAATTGATCGATGTTTAGTTGATATTGGGTTTCCGGAATGCGTTTATCCGTATGAAACCAGGATTATACCCTTAATGCATGAGATCCAATGGCTTGCATAATCAGGAAAGGAGTGGCGACTCCGGGGACATGAATTTGAATGAAGCTGAAAGTATATGTGGAACAAATTAAAAATGTTTATTATTGTAAAATTGTAGTATAAATTTTTATTCTATTTAATTTTATTCTTACTATTTTTTTATAGAATTATCCGTGCTATTAGTGAATACTGGTCGAATTGAAAGATAATTTTCAAATCAAACTGATTATGTCAGATTGAAAATTGACAAACCAAACCAATCAAATTCTAACTGTTTGAATTGAGTATGTTGAAAAGTAAAAAGAAATGTAAATTTTAATTTAGTCCTTTTAACTCGACATATTTTTAATTTTAATAATATTTTTTTCACTTATAATATTTATATTTTTAATATACTAAAAATATAATTTTAAATATAATATTTTAAAAACTAAATTTTAAATAAAAAATAAAAATTTAATAAATATAATTAGCAATATATATAATTATCAAAAAAATTAATTTCGATTTAAATCGAGTAATTTATTTGTTTTTCCTTACCGCTAATGAAAGTGGCATAGGGAAAGTGATGAAGTAGAGATAAAGGGAATAACTAAAATGAAGGCAGACAGGCAGCCAGCTACGTGTGGGTACATGAATTGCTAAAAAGGGAAGCAAAGTGCGTGAATTTGGTCAAACCACATACCCAACCAACTCCATTCAAAGCCGTAACCTTACACTCATCCTTCACATCCAATCCAATCTCATCTCCCCCACACTTATATTGGCCCCACTTCTGGATTTTTCTTCACAAATAATTTCAGAAATTCATATTTTATAAAATATGTTTCTTTTTTTAATAAGTTTTTATTTTTCCTAACTATTCCATTGGCAACATCACCATCGCTTTTTGACCGTTTGACCCAACTTCCTCTCTCCTTTTCGTGGCCTCCATCTCATCACTTTCTTCCCCTAATTAAAATACTTTTATTAAATGTTTTTAAAATATAATTTTAATAAACCAAACTTAAAAATCACTTTTTTAATTCATTTTAATTGCTTTCTTCCTCAATCAAATAAATCCCTGCACGTGTGCTGCCAGCCTTTCACTCTCCTTTCACCTAAAAAATAATACAATCTACACCCAATTATTATTATTTATTTATTTATGGTAGTGGGTAGTAGACTACTAGTATGTTTAAGACTGTTTGGTCGAAGTGATAACTAAGCTTTTGTCTGTAGCACTTTTTGATTCATTCATTGATTACTTTCGTGCGATTTCTGGTTTATGATTTCAAACTTTTCATGCTTTGAAGAGGAAGACCAAGCTTTGGTAATAGGGAAGAAGATTACAAATAAATGGTTTTAGAGGAATTTTTATTTTCTCTTTCTTAAACGTGAATTTAAGAAATGTGGATCTTCGGTAAAAAGGAATTAAGAAATGCCAATCTCTTTGGTATAAGAGTAAATAAGTTAACCCTAGCAATATGCACACGCCATTGATTTCTTTTTATCTTTCTCTCTCTCTATACTGTAGCCGTCGAACACCTTCCCTCGCAAATCCCACCACCGCTCCTCACTCTTCCTCTTCACCTGAAATAATTCTCTTTTAGTTTCGTTCATTCGATTCTCAAATATTTTCGTTTCTTGATTTGGGTTTGTCTTATGAATCTGACATTTCAGTTGGTAGTCTATTCTACTATTTTTACAGCTCTCTTTTTTGATTCCCACACGTTTCTTTCTCGTGTATGTGATGGGTCGTTTTACTACTACGGCTGTTTTCTCTTGAAAGTTGGTGTATAATTGGAGTTTTAGTTCTTGTTTGTAAAGTAGGAGTCTTTATTGTTACAAAAATGCCAGAGTGTAGAAGGGGAGGGAGTGTGAAACTTGATGTGGGCGATGGGGGCCAAGTGTTGGATCTAGAAGCAGCTGTTAAAGATGGAGTCTTGGGAGGAAATAATGGTGGTGGGTTGATTTGTAATGTTGTTTCAGAGAAGTTGGATCTGAAAAAGATGATTGAAGAGCTTCAAGCAGTGGAAATTCCATCTGTTTTCATTTGCCCAATCTCTTTGGAGGCTATGGAAGACCCTGTGACTTTATGCACCGGTCAAACTTATGAGAGATCCAATATTCTCAAATGGCTCTCACTTGGTCAGTATACGTGCCCCACTACAATGCAGGGGTTGTGGGACGATACTGTTACTCCGAACAGGACCTTACAGCAGCTGATTTATAGCTGGTTTTCGCAGAAGTACTTGATTATGAAAAAGAGGTCTGAGGATTTCCAAGGGAGAGCTGTTGAGCTTTTGGAAACACTTAAGAAGGTCAAAGGTCATGCCAGAGTTGAAGCTCTTAAAGAGCTCAGGCAGGTTGTGGCTCAACATGCTACAGCAAGGAAGGCAGTGGTGGGGAATAACGGCCTCTCCTTGATTTCTTCTCTGCTTGGACCTTTCACTACGCATGCAGTCGGGTGTGAGGTAATTGGCATTCTTGTTAATTTGGAACTTGATTGTGCTTCCACGTCTAGTTTGATGCAGCCTGCGAAGATTTCCTTAATTGTGGATATTTTAAACGAGGGTTCAATAGATGCTAAGATTAATTGTACGAAATTGATTGAAATGTTGATGGAGTGGAAGGATTTCAAGGCTGAGAATGTTTCAAGTTTGCGTCTTTTGGTTGCCCTGTTGAGATTGTTGAAAGATAAGAGACATCCGAAAGGAGTTTTTGCCGGTCTTCACTTGTTGAAGTCTATTTCTTTGCATGAATCTGTTCGGGGTTCTGTAGTGAGTATTGGCGCTGTTCCGCAATTGGTGGAGCTACTGCCTAGTTTGAATAATGAGTGCCTGGAATTGGCACTTCATATCCTGGAAGTTCTTTCAACACTTCCAGAAGGAAGATTGGCTTTGAAGGATTGTGCTAATACAATACCGAATGTGGTGAAACTGCTGATGAGAGTTTCAGAGAGCTGTACTCAGCTTGCGTTGTCAATACTGTGGGCAGTTTGTAAGCTTGCACCAGAGGAATGTGCCGCAATGGCCGTCGAAGCAGGCTTGGCGGCAAAACTGCTGCTTGTAATACAAAGTGGTTACAATTCTGCACTGAAGCAGCGATCGGCCGAGCTATTAAAATTATGCAGCCTGAATTACACTGATACCATTTTCATTTCCAAATGCAAACTTACCAGAACGCTACAGTGATTGAAATTGGTGTTATATGACTAGTTACTCTCCCATTCTGGCCCCATACCAGCTTGCTCTGGTTTGAACCGTCTGATGGCAAAAATACAGTGAATTCTTGGTTCTCAGGCGCACATTCAATTAAATTCTATTGTTTACCTGGTGGTTGTAAATATCTGGGACAGTAGAGACGTTGGATTGACATGTGATAGAAGTTTCATATGAAGGGGATTTTAGGTTAAATTGTTGTGAAATTTTTTTCCAAAAATCCTGTCGAGGTCATTGGTTTTAGGCTGCTCTGGTTTCTGAATATGCAATCACTGCAGTTCCATGGTTTTTATTGTTTAGATCTGCGACAAAGATCAATGCAAAACATGTCTCTATAATGAATGTTCAAATTAGCAGGAAGAATGCAGATTGTAGGCCTGTAACATCAATTTTAATCTTTTTCAACTTTGTATTTCTCCTTTTATACAAAACTTTACACCATTTTTTGTAAAGTTAGTTGTGTAGGGTGAATTACTCCTGCATTACATTTTTTTTTTGTCATTTCAGCTCAAAAGTTTCTGTTCCTGGATGTACAGCTGTTGTGTTTTCAATGTAAAATCAATGCAGATGCACTTAAGGATCTGTTTGTTCTTGATCATACTTTCTTTGTCAAATATGTTTCTCATTCAAAATAATGATTCGAGATCACGACAAGGCAACTTTAGTGCAGAAGAAGATTGATATGGACAAAAGAGAAAATGCAATGCTGGATTTTTAACTTTGGTGTTCTAAACGAGAAGGGAAGAAAGCTTAAAGCCGAGTGAGTGGAGTTATAAAGCGTTTTGAATTCTTGTCCAACCAAACTGTAAAAGCAGACAATCGCTTCTTTTCTTTGGAGGAATTGGCCGAATCGAACAATGAAATAACATTTCCTGGGAGGCCAAAAGTGAAAGGAAGAAATTTGTACATGTTCTTTGTGTCATGTTGTATTATATATGAGTGCCATACTTGTCCCTCCATATCAATTGACTTGCAATATCTACTGCTTCTTCATGTTTTTTTGTAACTGCCAACTTCAAACTTGATAAAGCTTCAGCTTTTCAAAAATTGTCAGCAGAAGTCTGTTTTGGTGAATACAATTCGATTTTCAGCAAGCAAAATTAAATATATTCAATGTGTTATCAGAAAAGTATGCCTCAGGATTTCCAAAGAAGAGGTAGTGATCTCTTGGAAATCCTGAAGAGTAAAGTTGAAGGTAGAGTTAGAAGCAGTAAAAACATTTCATACTCACCACATGGTTTTTTTGAGTAAAATTAACTCCATATGATGAAAAGTTGAAATTGAAAGAAACCCCACAATCGCCATCGCTTTTTGACCGTTTGACCAAACCCCTCTCTCAAACTAAAATATAAATATTTCTTTTTAATTCATTTAATTATTTTCTTTTTTCACCTCTATCAAAAAATCCCTGCACGTGTGATGTCCAGCCTCTGTCAATTTTAACTCTTTTTATGACAGACTATATATAAGTATTCTATTATAAAAACAAAATAATAAATATAAAGCTCATTTTCCCATAAAAAGGTTATTTAAAAGAGAGAGACTTTATTTTCCCATTTTCGTAGGCAAAACAATCGTAATTTTAATTTAGACCCGGAAATATAATAATGAAAATTAATTCTATTTGATATAAATTCTATGAAATAAATAAAATATGCACTCAGACCTCAGAGAAAAAAATTTAAAAAAAAAAGAATTATCATTACTTATTACTATTTATTTCAATCGTTTAACATAGACATATATTAATTACAAATATTTTATTAAACCTTTGACAATGTAATTTCAATTAATTTTTTAGAAGAAATAAATATCTGTATCCAAAATTAAATTTTCCTAAATATAAGGTGGTCAAATATTTATCTGCTGAATTCGGTAAATGTATACATCTGTCTTCAAAATTTAAATTGAATAAATTTCAAGGCTGAGAATGTTTAAAGTTTGAGTCTTTTGGATGCTTTGTTGAGTTTCAGAGGGCTGTACTCAGCTTGCGGTGTCAATGCTGTGGGGAATTTGTAAGGTTGCGGCAGAGGGATGTGCCGCAATGGCTGTCGAAGCAGGTTTGGCGGCAAAATTGGGGCTTGTAATACAATCATTGAAACTGGTGTTTTATGAATAGATCCTTTTTCGTTCTGACCCCAGGATTCGAAAGCAATTTGCTCTTGGTTCTCAGGTGCACATTCAATTGGATTCATATGTTTTACCTGGTGGTTGTAAATATCCGAGACGTTGAATTGATTTCATGTGATAGAATTTTCATATAATGGGATATTAGGCTAGAAATCACTGCAGTGCCACGGTTTTTTCCGATTAGATATGCGAGAAAGTTTAAGTATAAGGATGTCTCTACACTGAAAGTAGGAAGAATGGAGATAAATTTGGAGGCTGTAACATCACCTGTACACTTTGTCAGTTTGTATTTTTCCTTTCATACGAAACTTCCCACCATTTTTTGTGAAGTTAGTCGTGTGGAGTGAGCTGCTCCTGCCTCCTGGAGTTTCGTAATGTAGATGCACTCAAGAACCTGTTTGTTCTTCCTCGTACAATATCATTCTCATTCAAAATAACGATTGAACCAAAAAAAACTGCAATACAAGGCAACTTTAGTGCAGAAGAAGATTGATGTGAACAAAAGAGAGAATGCAATGCAGGGCCCTGGATTTTTAAATTAAATTTGGTGTCCTTAAAGGCAGAGCAATCCCTTCTTCGCTTCTTTTCGTTTGGCCCCTTTGGATGAAACAAAATTTCCTGACAGTACAAAAGTGAAACAAAGAATTTTGTAAATGTTTCTTTTATCATTTCGTATTACATGTTTCTCATGTGAACTGTGTAAATTGGTAATTTAGTAATTATCTCTTTCAAACAAAATTTTTACAGAAATGCCAGTCCCAAGTTTAATGAAATATAGATTTTTTTGTATATTGAATGAGTGTTTCTTAACAAAATATAAAATTTTAATTTAAAAATAATATTAAATTAAAAAATGAAAAAAATTTATCGATTAGGACACAAATTTGTATATCATAATTAAAAATCTTAATCAAGTAATAATCTCATAATTGCAAAGAATTTATATACTTATATCTATGTTAATGAAAAAAAAATACAAATCTATCCAGTATTGCAATTAATTAAAATAATTAGTGTATGAGCAGTAGCTTTTTCTATAAAAATATGAAAATATTGGTTGGAAATAAAAGGTAAATAATAATGTGAGAAAAACGTTTGATTAATTAACCCTTTTTATTCATGATATACACAATAATCTGACCTATCATTTCATTTTTTATTTATCTATTTTTCTAAAAAATTGAATATTTTATAAAAAAAATTACACATTACTATTTTAAAATATTGTAATTGAATTTTTTATGAGATTAAATTAATTTCACTTATTATTCCGGATAATTCTGTAAAACATATAACAACTTCGATGAGTGAGTTGGTTTAATTGGTTAATTTTTTATATTTAAAAATGATGGGTTCATTTGTAATTTTCAGGATGAATCTTTTGACGTGGCGGAATATGATTGGGTAAAAGGAGAAGCACCGTATTCCAGCAGTGAGAGAGACACACCCAACACGAAACCCAAACGGACCTTTTTCATCGATCACTTTCTGACTCCTCCAAATCCAAAAATTAAAAAACAGAAAAATGTCATGGTTGGCTCGCTCAATCGCAACGCTTGGACTCGACGACGAACATCACTCTCCTGAAAACGATGTCGTATCAACCTCCCAAAGCGACGCCTCACCTTCCAAACGCGACAGCGAAGCAACACCGTCATCGATTAATAAAGAAGAAGAAGAAGAAGAATGGCAATCTCGAGGCGTTAAAGAGGATTTCACAGAATTTAAACAAACCCTAACGCGTCAACTGTGGGGCGTGGCGTCATTTCTAGCGCCGCCACCACAAGTCGATCGATCGAACCAATCCGAAGCGATCGGGGAAATGGAGAGGGTTGGATGGGAGGAGGAGTCACTGGTTGGTGAGGAATGGGAAGTGAGGGGCGTTACGGAGGAGGTTTTAGCTTTTGCTACGAATATTGCTATGCATCCTGAGACTTGGTTGGATTTTCCTCTTTATCAAGATGAGGATTTAGACGGTGCGTTTGCCTTTTCTATTTCAAAAAATAATGAAAAATTTATTAATTTTTGCCATGGGTATTAAAAATTTATGTTGAGTGACTCTTGAGATGCCAATCGCAATGCTTCAGTTTATGTTGTCTCATCTCATATAAAACACAGGGAAATTGCTGTGTTTGTTGAAGCGGGAGAGTAAGAAAGAATTGGTTTTTAAGCTATGGATTCCCCGGCTAGAATGTCTGACGCCTCTACTTGTTTATGTAGATCTTAGTAGTAAATGCATTCTTAGTTTATGTAGATTATGGCATTACCTTCTTCGTTTCGTATTCTATTTGTGAGATTTTGTAGCGCTGATCTTAATGTACCTGAAACATTGATTCTGTAGATGCTTTAATACTTTTGGTGGTCTGAAGTTCAGATTCTATATTGTAGAATGTTTTATTTTCTAATGAATGAATTGTGTTTTGTATTTCAATTAATGCACATGACACTTTTTTCTTCTGAACCCCATTTTAGATTTCAGCTTGTCTGATGCACAGCAGGAGCATGCTATGGCAATAGAACAACTAGCTCCTCGACTAGCTGCACTCAGAATTGAACTTTGTCCTTGTCATATGACTGAGAGTTACTTTTGGAAAGTTTATTTTGTTCTTCTACATTCAAGACTCAATAAGCATGATGCAGAAATTTTATCGACGCCTCAGGTTTGTTCACGCTTTTATTTTTGGAAACTACTCTCTTTTTGTATTGTACCGAACTCTGAATATGTGGTTTAAGACGTATATCTACGTTCATTAACAGGATCATACTTTCTTATGGTGTTTGTCAGTTAGGGTATTTCCTTTATTATTGTTGCTACTTCAGCTAGAGTATTTCCTAAACATGGGATAGGAGACACTTCAATTAGAGATTTTAGTTGTTCTTTTTGAATAATCACAGGAACTTGAGGTTGGCTTATTCCTTTAATTCGAAATGAAGATTTTAGTGGCCTGTAGGAATACTTTGGTGCACTTATCTGCATCTATGACTATGTTCTGGAAAGTTGTTATGCTCTTCTAGTAGTATTGATTTGATTCTGCAGCAAACATTTTGTAATCACAATGTGTAAATTCCCTTGAAGCTTAAGTTTGTTGTTTGTATGCTTACTAAATATTGTAAGTGCAAACAAAAACACATATGCATGATAAATTGATTAAAGGTACCTCATAATGCTTGCAGTTAATGGAAGCCAGAGCAATTTGGATGCAGGAGTTGCATAAGCAAACAAAGCCAGAGTCAGAATGGTATGAAATGAGTGCTTCTTATGCAAAGGATAACCCTAACATGCTGCGTAAAGATTATGAGTATGGTGGTAGGACATTTGATTTTGAACAAAACACCAGTGCGCCGACTTACTATGAGACAGAAACGCATTCTTTTGCTAGTACAGAGATGCCATTTATTGACAAACCAGTTATTGAGGAGAAGCGAGTTACAGAAAAAGAGGTTAAGGATCTACCAGTTGGCCCTTCCTCTAAGCTACTACTTCCAGAAGGTGAAGATAATGATGATGACGACTGGTTAAATGACGATGATTCAGATTTAGGTGGTTATAAATCTACCATTCCATTGGGAAATGAAGAAGACATTTCTTTCAGTGATCTTGAAGATGATGCTAGTGGCACAATACTTCCAACATCGAAGACCCTTTCGACTTTCAAAAAGCAATGATATATAGAACAGTCGATCCAATACCCACATACGAGCTCAGCATACGCTCTGCTATTTTTTTTGTGCCGAAGCTGGAACTGTACAGTCATCTATTGTGGATTCTGTGAGCAAGGACCTTGACAAGCACCGAAAATGTTCGACCATATGGCGCGAAAGTACCGCAAGTTGTGCCTTGTAAGTTATTCTGTACATGATGTTTGCGCGATGAGTGTTATATTTTATTGGTTGTGCAAGAAATTGTGTACAAAAGCGTAAGAATTAGTGTGCGAGTGGGAAACTCTGTATTACGATTGGATTGGCCAGTTCTTTTGTCCATTTTTTGGGTATTTGTCACAGTGAATAAGACAATTGCACCGAAAAGTCTGGTGCAGAAAGTGTTATTGGCTTCAATAAGATACTGCTACTTGCAAGCTACATCCAGAAATCACTTGTCAGGTTTTTATGTTATCTATGCTGCACGATTCACTAACTTTACGCTATCCAAGTCTCCTACGGATTGCTATCTTATAATTAACGAGACTGATTCAATCTCTTTATATGGTTTAACTCATATGCCAATCCAAAGTGACTTTTCCAGGTTTTGAACGGTACTCTCGCTCGCATATCATCTGCAGGAACATTAGACATGTACAAAATAATCCGAATCAAACTATCGAAATTGGCTAGTTCAAGATTTGGTTTTGATTCTTAAGAATTATGAACTTTCGTTTTCAACTAGCAATATGATTATTTTTGTTAAAAACAAACCAGAATAAGTGAATCGGTCCAGTCAAATTTGCTAGTTTGGAGCAGAATTGTTAGAACTTCTAATTTCGGTTCTTGAAAGTTTAGAAGGAATAATCAGTTTCGAACCGAAACTGACAATTTAAAAATAAAACTGGCGGTTGGATTCACTTTTTAACCCTATGATTGGAAAATTCCGAAGTCAACCGTAAAAGAAAGTGCTTTGTGTTCTCTTCTTTTTGGTGTTCGCTTTGTGCTTTCTTCTTAACAACCATTTTACCTTCGAGAACGACTTCCTTGAACAAAATTGGGATCCGGCAAGTCGCTTGAAGCAGAATTTCTGCAACACGTGTTTTTGGTGTGAAAACTTGCAGCCAATCAACGCCCTTAATTTAATTGAACCTGCAAAAAAATCAAGAAGGAAGTCAGCGCCTGCATTAACAGGTGCACAATACAGCTTCATCTTCTCTCAATTTTTATCCCTTCCTCTGCCCAACAATTCTCATTTAATCCCCACCCAAAACCCTATTAATCAACTCCCATCAGTTATTCCAAACCAGCTTCCATTAATCTCTTCATTACTCTCTCTAACAACTCCAGCGTAAGGCTTATGAAAACAATTTACTGTTGTCAAAAATCAAATAACTAACCCTAGGTTCCTCGATTCTCTAAATAAATCTCTGTCCCTATCCTAACCATAAAGTTCTCTCCTTTACAACTTCCACAACAGTTCCACACAAACCCACATAAAGATTCTCAAAATTCCCTCAATTTTGGACAAGGTTTTTCTTCATGGATCTTGAATTGCTCAGAAAGGGTCCAATTTTATCTCCTCGTAAGAGAAAATGGCTAATCACAATGGCTATTTTGGGTATTTCTAGCTATGGTGCTTATAAGGTTTACAATTTGCCCTCTGTTGTTAAAAAAAGACAGAGGTTGATGAAACTAATCGGAGCTTTAATCTCTGTTGCTGAAATGGTTTCTGATTCATCTGAGGTAATTGGTGTTGTTTCAAATGATTTGAAGGAGTTTTTGAAGTCCGATTCTGATGAGATTCCAAATAGTTTAAAGCAAATTTCAAAAATTGTTATGTCTGATGAGTTTTATGGGTCGTTGACCAGGGTTTCACAAGCTTTGACCTTTGGAATTTTGAGAGGAAATAAATTAGAATCGAAATTTGGGAAGAAAAATGATATGGGTTTTGCTAATTCTAGCTTCAGTGATAAGATTTTGGATAGGTTAATGTCTGATTCTGGAACTGGGTTTGTTTCTGTTGTTGCTGGTAGTTTTGCTAGGAATTTGGTATTGGGGTTTTATTCTAGTTACAGTGAATCAGGTAATTCCGGGTCCGGTTTAGAGGATTATTCGAAGTGGGTTGGTTTAGTTTGTGATGATAGGTATAGGGAACTTATTGGTGATTGTATACAGAAGTTTGTGAGCACTGCTGTGGGTGTGTATCTTGATAAGACTATGCAGATTAATACTTATGATGAGTTGTTTTGTGGATTGACTAATCCTAAGCATCAAAACAATGTAAAGGATGTTTTGGTTTCTGTGTGTAATGGTGCTGTGGAGACTCTTGTTAGAACTTCTCACCAAGTGCTTACAAGTTCGAATTCGGATTCTGAATTCAAGCAGAAAAAACGGGTTCATGGATATGATCATCTTGACAAAGAAGTGAGCTTGAAAGAGGGATATTCATTTGATGAAACTCAGAAAAGAGGGTTTGCGAGCATGGTTTTGTCTACTTTGGCAGTGCCTAGCAATAGAAGGTTTGTGCTTGATGTGACTGGGAGGGTTACATTTGAAACAGTTAGATCAATTGTTGAATTTGTTTTGTGGAAGATGTCTGATAGTTTAAAACGAAGTGTTCATGTAGTTCATCAAGAGATTATAGGTAGGGGACAAGAAGTTGTCAGATACTTTAGTGAGAAGTCCTCTGTTATTGTTACCATATGTCTAGCTTTGTATTTGCATGTCTTTAGTGGCACTAGAGTTCTTTTGCCTGCATATTGATAGATCCATGTATACATTTTTATAGTCAATGATCATATATCAAGATTGATTTCCCCCTCATTTTTTTCGTGTTCTCCTGTCTTATTGAATTAAATACGATTATTGTTCTGTTTTTATGTATTTTTTCATTTGAATTTGTGCTCTGGAAACTATTGCTGTGTGTGTATGCTGTCTTCGCTGTGGCAACAGAACACTGCATTTCCTCCAAGTCAGCATATTGTTATGCAGTACACAAGTTTCTTGTTGTCATGGAATTGTCTTTTGAGTCCCTTCAAGACAGTTATTGATTGCTTTAGTTTTCTACCATGACTGTAACTTGAACATGCTTTGGTCCAGGCTCGGGATCTGGCTAAGTTGACTCCGGACAGAGAACGAAACTGGTGAACATATTCATTGGTTTTGTCATGTAGGTGCAGTCATAAGCTTGATAATGGATATAGATAATACATTGTGCTTTTGATCTAGCTAAATTTAATTGATCTATGACATATTAACTGTAATTGAATTGTGGTTTGCATAGTTTGCTATGTCCGTCATTTTATTTGACAAGAAGAATCACTAGATCGTTGATTCTTCAAGATGTTACAAAATCTTAGGGATACATGGAGGTTGTCCATGGAATTTGTGCAGGGTATTCTTGCTAATAGACTAGCTACCAGAAGTTCTTGCCTGTTTAAGTCGTTTCTCACATTGCGGAGGTGAAATATAGATTCGGATATGTGATTTGCAGGTTGGTGTTCGCTGCTAATCTGCCATAGCCAACACCTGTTTTTGGTCGTTAACGTGTTTCTACTTAAGCCTGAACTGTGAACCGTTCATGAAAATGGTGGGTTCCTTAAACTCATTGGCAACACCCGTTTTTATTTCAATCCATTTAGAGTCATGTTTGACGCGCTTTGTGCATTTTCCGAGTCTGATTGTAGATAATGATGAATTGAATGGAAAAACAGGTCCCTTTCGATTGTGTGAATCGAGCTACAAGGGAACAAGATTCTTGTTCGCAGTAGCTTTTTATATTCCTGATTTGAGTGACCTGTGTTGACCTAAGATGCATCCACAAGACTAGTTTTCAGGTCCAGTACTGTTCAGTGTTCACTAGTGGCAGGAATTTTCCAAGGCGACTGTCTTTTCCAAACCCTGTCTAAACAAGACTTAGCACTTCATACAATTTCCGTGGAGGTTCCTTAGTCACGTCTAAACCAATTATACAATACATTCTTAATGTGGGATTTTGATTGAAGCAGAGAAAAAAGGGTTACAAAATTGAAGAACCAAAGTTATGTTGGGTATGAATCCAATTTAGGAAAGTCTAGCGACCCAACTTTTTGGAGCTTTGCTACCTGTCCACTTGTGTCAACATCTGTTCTGTGTATGCAGAATAAGAAGTTGCTGCTCGTGTTTAGGGTGGGTGTAATCGAACCGAACTGATAAACTGAATCAAGCTGAACGCTCATGCCTACTCGTGTTGAGTTGGGATTTGTAATTTCTTTGAATAATCAACAAATTCAAATCTGTGATCAACAACTTCAGATCTGTGATCAACAACTACACAATCTTTTTACAAGATAATATGCAGTTTCTACAACACAGACATTTCTTAAAAACAAAGACATTAAACTTAAGTACATTCGCATCACATATTTACATGTATTGTAACGCCCCGAAAATTTTGAAAGATTAAAAATTTAAAATTCAGATTTTAAATAAATATAAGAAAATAGAAAAAAAAAAGAATTTATTGATACGATTGAGTTGGATTGTGTTTGTTGACAGGTTTGCGTGGAGTTAAGGGAGGCCGGAAAGAGAGGAGTCCATGCCGAAATTTTTATTTTTAGGTTGGTTTATGATTAATGTAGTTATTGGATTTAATGGGTTATTTGAAAATGTAATTGATTTGGTTTTGGTTTAGGAACAATTAAATTGTGGTAGATTTAGAAAGTTGTGGGGAAGTTATAAATTTAAAAAGGGAGGTTACGTATATATATCGGTTAATTTATCGGATGTATAAAAAAATTAGTTAAGGATTAAATAAAATCTTTATAATATCTTGGTTAAATTAATATGGTCTTAATTCTCGAAAATGAGGT
>CANYCX012362554.1:0-17380 GCA_948193385.1 Breynia disticha f. nivosa | reverse complement strand
TTTTATCATGTGAACATGCTACCATTTATGAGATTAAGGAACCTTATCAAACCTTGACAGCTAACTTATACCATTAATGATTTCCTGGAGCCTATTCATTTTCTTTCCTCAAGCTTTTGATGATTCTGCCAAACTGGGCCGATTCTTTATACTTCACAAAATAAGAAAATCATTCTGGAGCTTTTGCCAACCTTGTCAAACTAGAACCTAATTCTTTATACACTATGTATCCATTAGTACATCTAGATGTTAAGCAACTTAAACAAAACAGAAAATATATGAAGTAGCTGCGAGATTCTGGAGACAACCTTTCCATTAAAGAAACCAATCTTATGTCAATTTAATCATTCAAATAATTTAGCAAAGCATGTGTACCATAAGTATTAATTATCTCTGAAGTGGTGTTGCATTTTCATGATATTCTGGAGAGTTTGCTGGATGAACATGGCAGTTGCTGGATGAACATGGTAGCCAAAAATTTGATTCTTATTTTCCACTTTCACAGCTCATATTTGCAGCAATAACTCACAATAATATTATGCTAAAATCATAGATATTTATGGATCAATTTGTGTGAAATATCTGGCTTGTTAGCATGTAAAAATATCCTTTGTAAAAATATAATGAACACTCCAAAATATACATGTTGATTGACAAACTTACTTTTGGTCGATTAACCAAGTTGATCGACCTCTTACTGACATTGAAACAATGACTGCATATGCCAGATGCTCTTTACTACCTCCTTTCTGCTCTACCATAGACTCAATCATAAAAGAACAAAAAGAACCTAGATCAATCAACACTAAAGTATGATATGCAAAAATGTAAATTGTACCTCCAGTTGATACAGTAATCTTGTTATCACCCACACTACTATATCTAGAAACAACTCCTCCTTAAGGCTCTCTCCTCTCTGAACAATCTCTAAAAAAATGTCCCGACTGATGGAAATTATAACATAAAGAACCAGTCTCTCTGTCGATATAAATACATGTGCCTCAACTCTGGGAAGTAGGAGGCCTGGTGGAATAGCTTCTCTAACCTCTTGCTTTGCATTTAGACTGTTCGTTACCTTGCCTACTGAACTAGAGCTAGAGCTAAAAGAATGAATATTGAACCTTAAACCTTGCTCAAAACTATCTCTGCAATAATTTTTTGGCGTTTGCTTACTGAACTAGAGCTACCAGAAATCTTCTGTCTCTTTCGTTTTCTTTTACCCTCGTCAACTATTAACTCTTCTGCCCAAATAGCAGTCTCAAGTAGAATCTCATATGTAGGTGGCTTCATCACAATCCTAGTATGAATATTGAACCTTAAACCTTGCTCAAAACTATCTCTCCTTTGTTGATTAGTGGCCACATCCTTTGGCATATATCTAGACAATCAGGTGAACTATGCCCGTACTCTATAACAGTCATCTCTTTTTGCTTTAACTGAAGAAAATCTGTCTTTTTCTTCTTCTGATAAAGCAGAGCAGTGTACTTATCAGTAAATTTCTTTAGAAAATAATCTTAATTAAATTTAAGAGGGTCATTCAAACTCTTTGAAACTATTTCCCACTAGTTTTAAGCATCTTTCTCTAGTAAAGAAGTGTTATACCTCAATTTCTACTCAAGAGTACACCTCATACAAGTAAGTATATGCTTGGTATGTTTAAGCCAGTCATCTGCTACTGCAGGATTAGTAATGCCCTTAAAAGTTTTTACTCCCTCCTTTCTAACCTTTTCAAAATTTTTGTTAATATTTAAAGTGTGCTGACTCCCAAAAACTCCATGTCTCCTCATCATCTTTTGCATCATCTCCTAGAGAGGAGCATAAGCTCAATCATAAGGTGGTATATTAGGTTGCCAGACTATTCATTAGGTGCTAGAGTAGATCCCTACAGTGGGCATCGACTCTCTGGACTCAGCAGTGTCACTTGATACGTCGTCTTTAGGCTCTATCTGTTATAAAAATCACAAGTTCAAATCTTTTAGTTTTTCCAAAACATGACGCAAATGAAAACACATTTAGTACAGTCTGCATGGAATCTAATCTCTGCTCTGATACCACTAAATGTAAAACCTATTTTGTAACCCTTTATTTTCAAATAATTTATACTTGTAAAATAATATTGAAAATCAAAATCATACGAGAGAAGATGATAAAATTATACATTCATTTACTTATAAAAACTTGGCCCAATTTTTACAATCAAAATAAAGTTATGCAGAAGCCGCAATATAGTTTGAAAAAAAAATTCAAACAAAAAAGAATGTATATACATAATTTGTACAAATATGTACAACTACAAAATCCAAACATAAAAAACTAGAGCCAAGACCTCGTAGTCTAGTATCGTTGTGCTCTAAGTCCACCACAATTCTCTCAATACAACAACTATCTATGATTTTCACAACATTCCATTCACACAAAAAAATTGAGTATTTTTCAATACTCAGTAAGTGCTTTTACACACTTACCAAGGTAGTTAATGCGTAATTAATAGTTCAGTATTATGATTTAAGTACATTATGCAATAGGAATAACTGTCCTATTAATTACAGCTCAGTTCTATGCTTAAATGTCGATTTTAAATCTATGAAGTAATTTCTCCAGGTGGCACGGTCATGCCGTGTCAAGCATCATGGTCTTTAATACGACCTCAGAACAATGGCATGTTGATCAACACGGGGATCATGTTGACTCTCAAAAATGCAAAATTCATTTTTATGTTTAAGGCATATCAGCAGCAAACATGTTTATTAATAGCCATATCATACTTGGTACATTTCAGGTACTATAAATACAGTAAAAACACTCCATAAGAGTAAATCCTAACCAAATATGCTTACAACCAATTCCTACCACTTATGTTTGCTCATTTACCAAACCATATCACATATCATAAGCATAAACACTCAATACCCATGTATCATCAACAACATTAAAACCCATAGAATGCATAATGAAAATGCTAATGCAATGCTAATGCAATTAAATACAACATGGCCTGGGGTATTGCTTTCCTTTTCTCTTTTTCTTTTCTTTACATTTTCCCTCTGTCCCAGATCGGCATCGAACCCTGTTTGGCATCGAGCCTAGCTCGGTATATCATTGGTCTTATAATGACATGAAGATCTCTTTTAGAATCATCCTTAGGCCTAGCCTAGGATATCACGACCATGTGTTACACAGTGCTAATGCAACACATGAATTAATAAAATTCATTGGCCATTCAAATCTCATCATATGTATGATCATAATCTTAAATTATAGTATACTCATCAAAGCAAGTAATCACATGCTTCCATATCTTTCTCAAAGTTCATAAAACATAGCAATGATCAATATCAGTGCAAAATCAACACATAAGCATGCCATCATAATCTCACATAATAAAATATATATTTGCATAATAAATAAACTTGCTTACACAAATCATATCAATACCATAAAATCATAAAATCATCAATACTATCCAAGCTCACATAAGTAATCTCGCTCAACAAATATAACATTTATTTTAAATAAAGGAACTCAAGTCAAAGTGGAACACATTTTTGCACCAGTTTAACATATTTGCATCAATCTCAAGTATGATTAATCATAGAGATGCAAAACCTACAATGGTAAGTGTAAACGTCACTTACCTCAATGATTTCGCAAAGTCAGCCTAGAGTTCAACTCCAATCCAAACCTCGTATAACACCTCCTACACGAAAATCATCACATAAGACTGTTATTACTTCATTCCATTTATGTAAGCTCAATTTCAGCCCTAAAATTCAATTCTTTGTTTTCTCATTTATGTTCTATGTCTCTATGATGTTATGTTCCATCCAATTTCACCTAATTCATTATTTAAGTGTTCTACATCATTCCTGTGAGTTTAATTAACTCTAATTCAGCTAAACAACATTAGTTAAATCTTTAATTTATCAACTCATATTCATTTTCAAAAATTCGAGCAACATAGAACTCTTAAGCTTACTGAAAACCAAGATCATAAGCTTATCTTAATGAAATTAGTTTCAAGTTTATAAGAAATTGAGTTCCTCCTTGCTTAATCTCACACTCCAGAGTTTTTAAAAATTTTATTTTGTAAACTTTCTTATTTTGCTCTATAGATTGAATGAAATAGTGTTAACCGACACTCTATTTAAAAATTGCCTGTTGACATGACCTGTAGAGTGGGTCATGCTCATGGTCGTGCCGTGGTTTTCTGAAACGAGTTCTAGTTTGATTGTGCACAAGATCATTTTGAATTTTTCCAGCAATGATGAGCACACCCACTACCATGGTCGTGCTCCAGCTCGTGCTCATCTGCTATTTTTTGCATTTTTTTTATTTTTCATTCCGATTCAATTCTGTTCTAATTTATTTTTTATATAGATTAATTCTATCATTTTCCAAGGTGTTACAAAAAAAGTCACAAGGATTTAGACAAGTGAGTCTTCAAGGTAGCGAAAGCATAATTATGGAAGAATTTGATGAATGCATGATGCAGTTGATGAAACTGAGCAAATTAGTGGTGTCACATATTACTGAGAATGTGCATGTTGAAAACTGGACATCTATATTCTCCATACATTATAGGAGACAAGAAATGACATCTAACATAGCTAAATCTTTGAATTCTAAAAACAAGAAAAGAAGATATCTTCCCATAATGGATTTGTTGAAACAATTGAGAGCCATAACACAACAATGGAGTGTGAAATTCAAAAAGGAAGCTAATTACGATGTTACACTGTTGACAGATTTGTGTCCTAAAAAATTTTGAACCGGATTGTTAGATCTCATAATTTTCAAGGTTTGTTCATATCACATAAATTAGTTATTGAATTTTTTAGTTTGTTGCGTATGTTTATTTTTTTGTTTCATAATATAAGAGTTGGTCATGCTTACATTATTTTAAGATGTTTCTCTTTTCATTACAAGTTTGTTCATCTTTGTTTTTTTGGTTCATATGATAAGATGTTAATAAATACACTGTTATAAAATTGTTCATGTTGATTTTTATTTGTTCATATAAAATAGGTTTGTTATAACAATTTTGTTTCGAGTATGTTCATTTTATTTTTGTTTAGATATTACAATTATTCGAACATGTATACTCAGTTAAGGACAACAACAAGACTTACATAGTAGAATTGGAGAAAAGAACATGTTCGTGTGTTAAATTTCAGAGTGAAGAACTACCATGCAAACACGTTCCAATTATAGTAAAGAAAAACATAGAAATATATGAATTTTTCTTTCCATTTCACATGATGTCATAACTTACACTTACTTACACACCAGTTGTAATTCCATACCAATATGAGCTGAATATTCCATACTAGATGAAGTTCAAAGTAAAACTGTAAGTGTTCCTGCCAAAAAGGTCAAAGTGGGTTAAATAAAAAAGAACCAGTAAAGGACGATAGAAATTTATTAAAAGACACTTCTACAACTTGTCCAAAAAAGAAAATCACAACAGATGGACCTTTACAAAAATGCTTGTGTAAGAGATGATTTATTTCAAGGAATGGATTATACATATTTCATTATTTTTTTTTGTGATAATTAAATATTTTTTACAAATCTATTTATTTTTATTCATATATGATCATACGACATAACATTAAGTGAATAATATTATGAATCCAAAAAACATATGCATATACAATTGACAAAAACTTATAAAAAGCACATAAAGATGCAAGGAAAAATTTCCATATATCATAACCATCAATTGAAATTTACTTTGATGAAACAAATAAATATGACTTATGTAACATCCCCATCCTAAAACCTTATAGTTAAGTAAAACGATTAACATGATTAGGAAGTAATTAGTGAAATTAACAAAGAGAGAGATAAAACATAAGTGAAATGGTAATATTGAACAAGTTAAGAGTTATATGGGTTAAAGTTACGAATAAATGAAATTTTAAAGTGAAATTGGTGAGAAAATAGAGGCACAACACGATAGGCGTGCTGACAACACGAGGGGTGTACTCTTGGGAAAGTATATGAGCACAATCATGCTCAAAATGAGGAGAAAATGGGATTTTATGCTGACAAGGTCATTATGGTATCAGCACGGGCAGTGCCGAGCTACTAAACATACAGAAATGTTGAAAATTAAAGTGAAACGTGCAAGAATAGGATTGGCACAGGTTGACCCACAGTCAGCACGGTAGTACTTTGTATCAGACACCTATTTAAGCCATTTTGAACAGAAAACAGAAGAAAAACTTAGCAACAAATGAGAGAGAAATAGAAAGTAGAATAGAGAAAGAATGGAAAAGAGAGAACTAGTGATTTTGAGCTAGGAATTGAGTGTAAGGCATCAAATTGATCATAGAATTGAGCCAAATTGGTAATGTTGAGACGGGAAACTCTCAGAAATAAAGGTAATAATTTATGAAGTCTATATAAAGAGCTATTGTGAATTAGGTCTATAAGTTATGAATTTGTTGGTAATTGATGAGATAGGAGTAAGATTGAATTAGGAAAATGCTTATTGGTATGTAATGTTACATTGAGTTTATAGAGAATTTCATATATGGATATATATGACGACAGGCTAGACAAACAAGACAGGAATAGAACCAGAGGAGTTCCAAAAATAATAAAAACCAGATGAGTAATCTAACTCACCATCTAAATAAAGTAAAATATGATTATGAATTACGAATAATTACGAATTGCAAATTTGTTTATGAATTGATTGATGAATACAAATATGATTTAAATGATGATACGAGCGTACATGTAACGCCTCAAAAATTCCAACTTTAATTTAGTGAAAAATAGTCAGGACAGTGGCTGGAAACGGCCAAGGCTGGTCATTCCTAAAACTGTTTGCCCTGCTGACGGAAGGCATTCTTATGCTGACATTAAGGGGAGAACGACCAATGGAATGGCTTGGGGAGGCCATTCCACAAACTGTTTGGTCTGTCGAGAGTGTTTAAAACAGACGCATTTTGCGCGAAAATAGAGATATAAAAACATAAAAACATACCCTAGCTGACCCCTCTCAAGAGAAACCTTCCCAAACCCTTTGAGAAACATCCTCAGATGCTCTTAAACACAATCCTCACCCCTCTTCCTTATTTTTTTCATAAACCTCAAGCTGGAAACAAGTCTTGGACGAGGCCTAGGGTTTGTGGCAACTTTTAGCCAGGATGTAGTGTTCACGACCCGGAGCAAAGTTGAGCCAAGAGCTGACTTCACGGATCTTGAGGTAAGTGCACTGAATCCACACTTACCATAGTATGTATTGCTTGATTTATGTGTGGATGGTATTCTGTAGTATGATGGTAATTGAGTGATGCGTTATGAAAATGTGTTGTAACTTATTTTGATGTGGTTTTGATTTTGTGATTATGATTGTGAGGAGTATGTATATAGCTTATTGTTTTGGTTATGTTAGTTGGTAATTTGAGAGTGCCTTTATGCTAAGAATATAATGGATTAGTGTGATCCTAACAATTGTTGGATGATTTACTTGCTTGTTTGAATGTGTTGATGTGTTGTGTGAAATAAGAGTAATGAGGTGAGTATTGGTTGGTATTAAATGGGTATGAATGTCATGTTATTTTGAGTGGCTGGGGAAAGATTTGTGTAATAATTGGTGTGAGAAAACCAATGGTTCGTTAATTATGTTTAATGGGAAGTGATGAATTTGTTGACGTGTGTAAGCTTTAATGTGTTTAAGTTTTGACTTGGGATTAATATGTCATGGATTGGTAAATGACTTTATCGTGTTATGTGAAGGATAAATTATCAGAATTGTGTGGTTAGAGAAACACGTGATATGTGTTTGAATTGTGTTATTGAGATGAATTATGTTGAGATTAAAATTGTGAAGGATAAATTATGAGAATTGTGTTTGAAATTGTGAATGAGCATGAGCAGTATTGTGTGTTCATGATGGGGGGATTGGCCCAACTGATCGAAAGCTCAAAATTTTATCAAGGGGGTTGGCTCAAAAGAGCGAGGCTCTAACTATTTCAAGGGGATTGGCCCAATGAGCAAGAGCTTAAAATATAAAGGGTGATTGGCCTAATTTTTATGAGAGTGGACTATCTCATGCACGCAGGAAAGGATCTAGGGTATGCATTTGTATGACTTTCATTTGGAATTTGTAGTGCATACATTCATATTTAAATATCGTGTATGGTTTAGATATGAGATTGGAACATGTGTGACTGTTTATGTGTTCGGTTGGTGTTATTTGATGTGGTGAAGCATGTACTAAGGTGAATTCGGATTATGAATAATTATTTGAAATGGATATGGAATGAACATGTGAGATATGTGAGTGAGTTGAGGAGATGTAGAATAATTTGACGTATGATTGTGATTGTTGCGTAGAATTGTAATTGAAATGCTTTATTGTTGAATAGAATTCGTGATTGAACTACTTGATATTTGGTAATTGATTTAGAGTGAGAGATGATGTGTTTTAAGGTTGATATTGAGTGTGGTTATTTTGCCGAAAACAGAAGGTCAAAACATGCTAGGAAACGGACTGAGCGAACTGTTTCCCAAGCCGTTCCAGTTCCGGAGGCGTTCCAGAGGGTCAAAATGGGCTGGGGAACAAACCATACAAAATGTTCCCTAAGCCATTTTAATTGAGAAGCATTCCAGAGAGGGAGAACGGCTAGGAGGATCGCCTGTGCAGGTCGTTCCCCAGGCTATTCCTATGTATTTTTCAGCTTAAAATGTTTAAGTTTTAAGGCAAACGAGGATTAATAACCAACCTAATATGAGGTAATTTGTCATAACTAGGATGTGTGGCCTTTAATCCTTTGGATAACGAATTAAAGTCTATTGGATTTGATAATTCAAGATCAGTTATCTCATGGTAAGATTACTTGGGTGTAACCTAATATTTTAATGGTGAAAAGATACCTTGTTTGCTGTGATCTAAAAACATAGAACTGTGTTCAACATGGCAGGTCGTGCTATCTTGGAATCTAATCATGAACACGACATCGTGTTCCATGAACACGCCCGTGCTGGCTGAAGATTCTCCTGCACTTCATTTTAACAACACTCTGTTTAATACTTACTGAGTATTTTTATATACTCACCCTTGTATGTTGTTTTAATGTCGTTCAGGTCTAGAAGGATTTTCACGAGTGAGGTCAGAGGAGCACTTTCAGAAGAAATTGTTTTAAATTGTAAATGATTTGTAAAAAGTGGTTTTACATATGGTCTTGTACTGTAAATCTCCACGTGTATGTTTGGTGAGTATCATGTTAGTGTTTTATAAATGAACATGCCGATTTCCAATCTTTCAATATTTAAAAAGAAAAAATGGTTGCTAAAATCCTAATTTATTTGAAATGAGTTTTGTAAATTTTGGGCATCACAGTACATACATAATTAATATGGAAATGATGATATTTATGAAAGAATTGTTGAAAATGAAATTGTATATATGATCAAAATGCAACAGGTACACGAAATGCAAACAGTTACGTGAATGTTGCTTATTGTATATATGATGATATGATTTGATATGGTATTGGTGAGGTGATTAGATTGGTGATATATTATCGATCATATGGAGATGAGATTAGGGAGATGGGAGTTGGGTCCAAATGATGCGGAAGTGGAAAATGTGGGAACAAAAATAGGGAGACGGGAGTTAGGTATTTATTGTGAATGATTTCATACAATCCAAAATGATATAGTTCAAAAAGAAAGATAAATAATCTGATTGATTTGATTTATAAATGATTATGTAAACAGTTTGATTTAATATGTAATGATTTAATGATTACTCACTAAGCCCGTAACTCATCAACTGTGATTTTATTTTTAGGATCATGTAGCGAGTTGAGATAGTCACGAGACGTTTATAGGTGGCTCGGCTGCTACTCCCGCACTTTCTCTCTCTTCACTATATACCAGCTATAGTCATCATATTTGACATTTGCATGTTATATGTTTAATTTTTTATGATTTTGGTTGTTTTGATAGATATTACATAATGTTGAGTTGATATATATATATTTATATATTATTGTGCATAATTAATTTATAGGATTAAAATTAGATTATTATTGAGTGTTTAATAGGTTACAGATGATATATACGTACTGTACTTAATTGTTACAGGTTTGTGTAGTACAAAACAAAAAGGGTGTGTTAGATCAACACAAGGCCGAACCCATGAGTGTGTTGACTAGCACAATCTATGTTCTAATTATATATTTGATCTAGCTGGAAATTGTTTACTTAGAATACGAATATGTTTAAAAATGAATGATTGAGTGCCACATATTAGTAACTAGAGATACAAATATAAAGAAAAGTTTTTAAGTATACAATAAAAATAGTTAACATAAACAGTTAATTATACGATCAACAGGATAATAGGTTTAGGATGTTTCAACTTAGATCCTATAACATCCCCAAAAATATATTAAACATGCAACAAAAATTTCAACATCAAAATCGGTCATTTAGCATACTTCTTCTTCAATTTAATCTTCTTCACTGTCTTATCGAATTTATGTTCCTCATCATCTGTATCAGCATGATTCACTTGCTTCTTCATAGCATAGTGATATAACAAACATATAAGTCGCTCCCAATAAATTTCAATGTTAAACTTTTTATCTAACAACATTATATGGTTGTGCACAAAGAACTCAGCAAAAGAAATTATAAATGTTATGCAATCCCTATAAACAATCAACAACTTATAGTCAACATTGATGCCCTAAACTTTCGTGCAATATTATTTTCTATCATTTTTATTATTTATCTACTAATTGTTTATTAATTACAAATCATTTTAACATATAATAGTTTACTACATGGCCTATGGAACAGCTTGGAACACGGTCCGTATTAGTGTAACACATCCCATGGATACTTATTTAATTGCAACACAGTGCCTGTGTTGTTAGGCACAACCCATGTGCATTTGTTGTATATCTGTATATCTATTAAATATCCATTTGTAATCAATCAAACATATATCTCATATCATATAACATAAACACAATACCAAACATACATGCATAATAATTATCAACATGAAAATCATCATAACCTAACAGCTGAGTAACTTCGTATAATCTTGTCATACATCTTATGATCATATCACACACATAATATGCAAACATCTTTGTATATATCTCTACATGTAAACATGTCTAGGAGTAGAGAGTGCTGAGAAGTAGCAACTGACCCATATGCTGATAGAATTAAAGGTATAACTCCTCGCTACCTATCTGTACCTGAAAAAAATATACAATTCACATTTTTTGTGAGTTATGAGATCAGTGAGGAATCATTTCATATTCATTAATTATGATCTATATTAGCAAATTAATTATAATTCCTATAATCAAATAAAAAGCAGTTCCTGTGATTCTTTCTCGTTTACTGGTTCTCTATAACTATTTAAACAACTCATTGATGTGTTCTAACTCTAAGTGACTAAACTAATGTTCAAGTGCACACGATCAAGTAATAAGGGGAGTATGAAACTTGACCAAGTATCAAACCTTAAGGAAATAGTAACATGTCATGGAGTTATTATTTCTAATTATGACTCCAATCAATTAAAATGTCATTTTTGAATTAAAAACTAAACTACAATACTTTAAACGCAATGAATCCTAAAATGCAAAAAACATAAAATGCGATTAATTGAAATCAAACAATTAAAACTTGAATTGTGTTACTAAAGCAACATCAACAAGTAAACAAGTCCTCCAAAACATAAAATATATAACTAATCTAAATGAACTCTCAATCTAAAACTTCCAAACATAAAGCAAATGAAATCAACATAAAAACCCAAACCAAAGATCATCAAAGACACAAAACAAATTCAACATAGATAGTAAATTTACAAAAATGTAAAGAAAGCATCCTTATCAAGTCGCAAGAAAAACCCCATGTAAATCATGCAATAAAAACACAAAAGGAAATCAGAATTCACTCAAAATCAAAATCAATTTGTAAAAATATAAATGGACATCGACTAAAATGTAAATACAAATGTAGAATTGAGGTAAAGCAAGTAAATCAAAGGAGGAATGCATGAAGTCTACTATAAACTGAAGACCTAAACCTAAATTCTCCAACAAAAAATCCTCAAACCTCTTTAAAAAAATCTTATCGATGATCGCACTGCTTTATTGCTCGACACGGTGGTACTAAGTCAAGCACAAATTGTGCTCCATGTTTTAATCAAACAACGCAATGTCAGCACACGTTGCACACACCTTATGCTGAAATAAATTCAACACTATCATCGTGCTGAGCAATACGGCTCGTGCCATACCAAGGAATTCAGCACTATGGGCTTGCTCTAAAAAATGGGTTAGGCTTGGAAATTTGAGCCTAAATAATATCTGACATGACCCGTGCTGAATCGGTATACCAAATATGTTAGTAGTGTTCGTGCCTATTTCTCTCTCGAATCCTTGAAAACCTATCGACAAATCTGCCTTATGTCATGATAAATATAGACTATCAATTCTAGAATAAAAAATATTTAAAATAATCGACAATATATGAAGATACGACTATTCTACGCAAAAGTATCACATTCAAAATACTTAAGAATTTCCTATTAATTATGATTTTAAATGCGATCTTTACAGAAAAATTAGATAAGATGCATGCGTAATACACAACTATAACTATGGCATAAAAAACGCTAATATTACATGTGCATCATTCATAGTCGTTCATTTTCGTATTTATTGGAAATTGTATTGATAGTAATTTATCAGGTTCAATCGCATATTCTTTGAAATTGTATAATTCGTCAATCGTATTAAGCATTCAAATAAATCAATCAATCAAATATTCACTTCTCGTTGTACTTTCCTATTCTTTCTCCTTTCGTTCTCATTCTCCATTCCTACTCATTGTCCTACTCGTTCTGAAATTAAATACCTCCACCCAATCACATAGGCAAACAATCTGTGATAATTGTTGTGTAATTGATCACAATCATTAAAATATCTATTGTAATTGTATGAAATCATATGTATAAATATCGATCGTATTCGGTGAATATAAATTTACGTACCTATGTGAATAAATTTGTATGTTGTGTACCTGTCTAATATATATATATATATATATATATATATATATATCATTAATTGCATATAATCATTCTATATTTAACTATATTTGAAAGTGAGTTGGATCACTTACTTGTATATTCGTAATATTTGAAGTTGCTTTAGACATCGATCTAATCCTGGTACTGTCGTCTAAATATTTGTCCTCTAATATAAATAATAATCCCAAATATTAATTTTCTATAAAACCTAAAAAATTTACGAATAAACTTGAGAATTTAATGACAATTCTTACGTCTATTCTCCTGTGATCGTTTATATAGTGTTTTCTAATATGCATTTGATTTCTCCATCTATTTTTCTTTCTCTCACTAAATATCTCATCTCTCTCTCGTCTATGATTTTTGTTTCTTTTATTTGTTTTGATTTCTGTTTCAATTCTTATTATACAATTTTTTAGATAATCAGTACGGTCGTGTCAGTGTTAGCACGAATCGTCTTGAATATGGACATATCATTTCTTGCTTACATTTCCAACATTTTTTTACATATTTAACAGCTCAGCTTGACCATGTCAAAATCAACACGACCTATGTTGACAATCACGACCTACACACGCCAATATGATCGTTGTACTAAAATCATTTTTCAAAAACACGTTCGTGCTCATACTTTCTTAAGATCATAACCATCATGTTGATGGCCCGCCCGCCGTGTTGGCCACCTGAATACAACCTGTGCCAATTCTAATTTAGTTTCATAAACATTTCCACCTATAATATAATTCTAACTACAGTTCATATACATTTTATCTTGAATATAATTTTAACATATCTCAAAACATAATATACTGGTTTTATTCATAATTTCTATGTTTATTTCAATAAATATAGATTATCAAGATAGGAATGTTACTGTAACGCCTTGGAAATTGTTTAGAAATAGTCTATATGCAATATAGATTAAAAACATAATTGAATCAGTAAGAAAACAAAAAAAATGCAGAAAACCAGAGTATGAGCACGGGTATGGGTACGGTCATGATTGTGCTAGAGGGCGTGCTCATCATTCTAAAAATTGATCAGCATGATTTCGTGCACAACTTGATTGGAACTCGTGCTAAAAATGCACAACATGACTTGGAGAATGACCCATGCTCAAGGTCGTGTCGACTGGATATTTCAGAATAGAATGACCGACTCACTACTGTTACATTGAAATTTTAGAGTGAAACATGAAAAGAAGCAGGTGAAAACCCTAGAATTGTTAAAAGGGTATATTCAGTGAAGAAGAAACTCAATTCTTGCATACTGGGAAATAATTTTACTAAGGTAAGAAGGTTTCTTCTTAGTTTGAGTGAAAAACATAAGTTTATATTGATGAGAGGTTACTGAGATTTCTGAAATAGTGGTTACCAAATGATTCAAGTGTTAAGTTGGTGTTCCACAGTTGAAATTGAGTTAGTTGAACTCTTTTGAATGAACTATAACACTTAAATCATGAGTAGTATGTATTTAAGTGATTCGAATGACATGGAAAGTCTTTGAGGAATTGAGAATTTAAGTGTAAAGGATGTAAATTGATGTTTCTATGTATGAAACAAATTGAGGAATAAACATTAACAACTTTTATGTGATGATTTTTGTATAGGAGGAACTATTCGAATGTTGGATCAAAGCCAAATTTGCACGTATTTCAAAGTAACTAGTATATGTTTTTCATCTGTATGGTTAGTTCTTACTTGGTTATGATATAAATAAGTTTAAATGATGTAAAAATTTGTCCTAAAGGACTTGCTTGCTAAGTGTGCTAAGTGAACTAAGTGTAATGATCTTATGATCATATAGTTGCTATGCGATGGTGATTTGTGCCTTTGTGGTTTATGATCTATGTGCTTTGTGTTTTATGCCTTAATTGTTCATTATGCTATGTGATTTTGAACCTAAAACTTTGTCAAAGGCATGAATTGAAAGTAATGAATTATGTGCATATATGATGGTTATGACCACTATGTTTCTATGTGATTAGTTAAATGCTACGTGTGTACTATGTGTAAACTGTTATATGCTAGTGGTATAATACGATTATGAATGTCTTATGTACATTCACGTGTTGCATAACATTTGTGTGACACGAGCTGTGTGCCATTTGGACAAATCTGTGTGTTGTCCTTATGTACGATTATTAAGAGCTGTATGCTCTATCTCTAACTGTGTGCTGTCCTTTGTTGTGTGCTAATAAGGATTCCTCTGCTGTGTTTTAAAGAGGAAAAAGAAGAAAACCCAGGTCATTCATACTGTGTGTGATTGCATCGATATTGCACTTTCATTTCATAAATGCATTCATATTGAATGATTGGATGGAATGAGTTCACATGTGAAGTTGATGGTGTTGTGTGCTGCTATGTGATAATGTTGTTGTGTGGATAATATTTTCCATGTGGATAATGATGTGTATGATATGTATTAAGTGATATGTGATATATGTGCTATATTTGATTTGCGATGTTAAGTGATGATGTGCTATGTGAAGAGGAATTGATGTATTACTGTAGAAATAGTACAGACAATACCTTAGTTAAATAATAGACTTCAGGAAAGGCTTGTTGTGAGATGATTTCTTAAAAACATAACTGAAATATGAATTTTCAAAAGTTAGCATGACCACTATATTGATCAACACATCCTCATACTGAGATCAATCTGTGTGACATGCTCTATGCTTGAGAATTCTGGAAAAACTTGGGATGAGCATATCCTTGTGCTCTATAAGGCACGAGCCGTGCCAAGTGGAAATTAAGTGATGAGCACGACCTCGTGTTCATCTGACACGACCCGTGCTCACTGGATAAATTACCCTGTACAACATATAAACAGAGATTTACATGCAAAATGGATTAGAGATGAGTAGTGATGTTCCCCTATTACATAATGTACTTAAATGTTAATAAAGCATTTATTGAGTATTTGAAAAAACTCACATCTAGTTGATTATTATGATGTTGTACAGATCGTAGGTAGCTACTACTGGACTAGAGTTTTGTGGTGATCATCTTCAGCATGATACTATTCTCTTAGGTTTGGGCTTCAGATTTGCTACATTGTGATTTTGGTTTTGTATATGTGTTGTACATATTTCATGCATGCATATGAGTTTGAATGTATTCTAAAACTAACTTCGTCTTTCGCATGTTTTTATTTTCATTTATTTGTAAAGAGTTGGGCTAAATTTTTTATAAATGCATGTATTTCTATTTTCTCTCTCCTCCATATTATTCTAGTATTAGATCTGTACATCCGAGTGTAAAATGACATGTGTAAGATTAGATCTATATCTTTTGAGCATACTTATATGAAATACATCATAAATCTTAGCCAACTTTACAAGAAAAGCCAATCTATATGCTAAAGGACCAATCCTCTCTATAATCTTATAGGTTTGAATGTATCTGGGGCTTAACTTTCCTTTATTTCCAAATCTCATGATACCTTTCTAGGCTAATACTTTTAAAAGACCTTTTCACCAACTTTATATTCCATTTATCTCTTGTGTTGATCATAGTGGCTCTTTTTGTTATACTAAATATAATATATATTTAGTATTTTGAACAGTAACCAAGAATAGTAATTTTGAATAGTATTTTACTATTTGAATAGGAACTTACGTGAACTGCATGCATGTAATATTGTGAACAGTGGAATATAGAGTTAATCGATTAAGAAGTTTGTCAATCGATTAAAATTCTTACTCGAGTGATACTAGTCAATCGATTGATTTTTTCAATCGATTAAAATTGCCTAATCGATTAAGAATTTTATGAAGTGATAATCTGTGCAGTCTTCATGAATTTTTACAGGAAAAATTACATGTTTACAAACAAAGCTTCACTGATGATTCCTTGAATACATATAATATTAGTAGAGAAATTTTTCAGAGTTGTTTATACAAAAAATATAGGCTGGAATAAGTAAAATATGAATGTAAGTTGGCAGCCATGTTCATCGAAAATTCTCCAGATTCTCATAAAAAAGAAAGAGCACCTCATAGATAATTTATACGTGATGTACACATACTTTCCTTGATTTATGATTGATTAAATGAAAACAGAATGTAAAGAAATAGATTCCAGTATTTCTTTTCCTCCAAAGCTAGTTCCAGAATGGTCCTTATCATGTGAGTGTATAAAGAATGGTTTCCAGATCGGCAAAGTTATCAAAAGCTCTCATGAAAGGCAGCATGTTTTTATGATGAAGGTTTGGAAAAGAATATATGCTTTGCTAGTTTTATTGTTGAAAAGAACATATTCGATTCTTGCAAGGTTGGCTCCAGGACAC
>CANYCX012360531.1:0-10206 GCA_948193385.1 Breynia disticha f. nivosa | reverse complement strand
ATTCTCAAATTTATAATCCCACATACCATACACAAATCATCATAAGCTTCATACTTATGATCATACAACATTCTCATAAAGAGCATGTATCCATAAGCATCATTTAAGTTTCATTCGTCACAACACAAGGCATAGCAAGTGCCATTGACTCATACAATCCATCATCTTAGGTCACCTCACAAACAAGCAAGTCATATTATTTCTTTTCTTTCTTAACGCATTCCAACATACCAAGCACAACTCATATATCTTCCTTATAATCATACAAGCATAACACTCTCAAGGCCACATTAATCATATGTTTACCAATAAAAAGGAAAATCACACACTAGATAGCATTCCAAGCCATTTCAACACAAGTTCATACACTTATTCCAAACAAACCATATAAAGCATAAGCATTTTTAGGCCTTCCATTTAAACTATTTCCATTTTCAATTCATCAAAGCAAACATTGATAACAAAAATTCAACCATCCGAGGCAACCATTCCCAAAGTAAGCGTCAAAGAACACTTACCTACAAGATCCCCAAATCAGCTCTTCCCTAAATCCGACTCTTGTTCCCGAATTTCAATACCTACACACATTAAGTCACATTTTACATTATTCATCACACTTCTTAACTAATTTCTCATACACTCTTCCAATTATCCAGGATTCCTAATTTTCCCACTACCCTAGATTCTCAAATCTCTCCGAATCTTCCATTTTCTAGTAAAATACATATAGAATAAGCAACAAAAACCCAAAAAAACCTACCAAATGCACTTAATTTACCACACATTTCAGCCTACAGTTAAAGATTCTTACCTTTGTTCAAACCCTAGCCAAGAGGAATTCGAATGGAAAAATTGTGCTGCTATTAATCCGTTCAACAAGACCCCTGATAATGTATGTTTATTTTGGAATTAATGTAGGTTAGTCAAAAGTGAAATTCCAGGCAAGCAGACAGAATAACGTACGTTATTCTTAAGCTAAACATACGTTATTCATGTTTAATGAAGAATAACATTTGTTTATGCACCAGTACGTTATTCTTAAGCTAAACATACGTTATTCAAGTTTCATGAACAATAACGTTTGTTTATGCACCAATAAACATACGTTATTTTGATTTTTCGAGCACTACTTTATGGTTTTGTCTCTCTTTTGATTCCCGGCTTATATATCCTTATGTATATATACTTGCAACTTATTCTTAAACATCACTTTACTTACAATATACACTATTTCCACTTGAATTAAACATTTTTCTATAAACATTATTCCAAGTTAAAATGGACAAATTTTTGGGGCGTTACAATTCTCCCCCTTAAGAAATTTCGTCCCCAAAATTAGAAGCAAGTTAGGTTTTTGAACCAACTTAACTTAATCTCAGACATTCCAACTTAAAGCTCGTAAGCTTTTAATAACTTCAAAGGTCACACATCTAAACAAGAAAAACATATTCTTATATTTCAAGTTATTCTCATATAGGATGATAATCAAGGATTCAATCCAATTCATCTTAACTTACAATACTCATCTTCATAATAACATTACGATTCAGACTATCACGTTTATGCTTAAAACATGTCCCAACATTAGCATATCATGACCTCACTCACAAAGAACCTTTTATAACTCACCCATAACAATGAAAATCTACCAATCAAAAAATTAGCAACAAGGTCTCATACCCCCATCTACATATTATTTCCTCATTCATTTTCCTTCTCTTTTGTTGTTATCCACACCACATTTCATTGTATTAAACCAAGGACATATGTCCATTTCATGTACTCTAAAGCAAACACTCCCATCTTATACGTTCACACCTCTTTCACATAAAACTATATCCAGAAGTATAATCAAATCCTTTTCAAACCTTTTTAAATTTAATTTTATAGGCGCATAAAACTTCATATGTTCACTTAAACCTCTTTCCATAAAGGTTCAACACCCTCCTTACACTCATACAAATGGTTATGGCGAAGCCTTATGCTTCATATAAACTTTAATCACTCAAGTATTCCTCTTGTAAATTTTCACTTAAGGGCGTCTCTACACCCATAAGTTTCCAACACTCTAATATCATCCATTTCTAGGCAGTATGCTTTAACACATTGCACATTCATCGTCATTTCTAACCACTAGTGTTCCATTCAAAAGCTTCACTTACCCCTTTTATCAAATTCACATAATCCTCACTTTACACGTTATACTAAATACACTTATCTCAATATCGCAAGCAATCAATCATGACCCAACGAATCTTGTTAAACTCATAAAACTGATATCCACATGTCATCTTTACAACTAATCCATTTCATTTGATCCAACTTCTCTCGTCTAACTCTCACAATATATATATATATATGCTTGCAATCTCCCATCTATCTGGTAATGTTAGCCAAAGGTAGATAAGTAAGAAATATGACTTGCGTACGTACACATAATGAGAAAATGCAAATATGCAGAACATGTGTGAGAAATGCAAGAAATGTCCTACCCTTGGTCAAGAATGCTATGCAGGAAACCAAAGGATAACTTCCATATACAAAATACAACTCTAGCATTACCTTCAAGAGGAAAGACGAGCGATAACAACCTCAATGATCACACTCAACAGTTCCAATCCTCAATATATTTTTCCATAGTCTCCAAATATCATGAATAAGTGTTACTTTTAATAATTTCCTTACTTTGTATTTTCTCTGACATATTCACTATGGAGTTCCCACAACGGAGTTATTTCGTTATCTAAATTCTCGATTTTCACTTTATTTTTCACTCACACAATACTTAACAAGTCTTTTGGTCAGATAAGTTCACTCATTTTGATTTTTGTGCGACCTTAATCACACACCACTCGAGATCACTCTCCCATTTTTGGAAAAATTCTCTCTTACTCTTGTTAATTGTTTGGGTTTCTCGCCAAGTTCACAAATCTCATTTAGGAAATTCATTTACCGCACACAATTTCATTCATAAATGGTTCGTCACACTATGGTTATAAGTAGTTTTGCTCACTTTGTTTCAAACTCTCATTAACTCAAGTTGTCAAGTTTTCCTCATTTAGTCATAAATCACCACATAAATTATCTAACACACTGCATATCATCATAACATAACTGAGTATAGTAAAATTACCAGGGCTGTCACCAAGATTGGCCATAGCTTCATCATGTGTCACTGTATACATACGTGTTTGGTGCAGAGCTGCTGCCTGAGCATCTCCCTCATCTTTGGAGATAATACTCCCAATCTATTCATCCCCATCTCGACCTCTGTCAGCCTCATTAACTTCTCGACTATCTCCATCACCACTCTTCCTAGAGGATCTCATCCTCTCATCTGTCCTTTTTATATAACAATGTCGGGCGCGGTGGCCTGGCCTGTTACAATAGTAGCATGCCGGGCGAGTTTCCCCACCTGAATGCATGTATGTGCTCTGGCGCTCAATAGTTGCGTACCCAGCATCTTGCTTTCTTTTATCTATAGAGTGTAACGCCCCGGAAATTAGTTCGTTTTAAAATAAGGAAAATGTATATTAATGGGAAGGTTCATTCGCGATAAGGTTAGGTATAATTATATGTGGCATATGGTATGCTGAGTGTTAAATGATGTTAAATTCAGTGTTAATGAATGTTATTTGAGTGGAAAAGATAGTTATTTACGTTAGAAAACATGTATGTATAAGTATGTGCATGTTAGGAAACGAAAGGAGGCGGAAACTGCCGATTCGGCTGAAAAATTGCTACAGAACTGGTGGGCACGAGCTGGGCACGGTCGTGCCCATGGGCGTGCTCATCACGGAACACGACCTGGGCATGACCCCATGCCCAGGGCGTGCTCGACGTTTGTTTTGAAAATAGAACCCGCGGCTTCTCTTTCATTTCACACGAAAACCTTTCATTTTCCACTCAAAACTCACAAAACACTCAAAACACGACCCCAGGATCATTCCACCCATAAAACCTACCATAAAACAACAAATCTACACCGGATTAAACACATTTCAGCCTCCGATCAGACCCTTTTCTCTCTAGGTCGAAAAAGTGACGGGATTGAGGTAAATCTTCGATTCTTAGCTGAAATGTGTTGCAAATTATGTGCATTGTGTAGGGTTTTCTTAGGTTTTCAATGGGGAACACATTTCCATGAACCATTAGCCTTAAAACATCCATTTTCATAAGATTCAAGAGATTTAGGTGTTTGGAAACTTTATGGAATTTAGGAAAAATTTGTAGGAATGGTCTAAATAAGGTACATTGTGTGTTATTTTATAGAAATGTGATTTGTATGCATGTAGGGAACGATATTCGTGAATTGACTCGGGAATCGGGCGACGATTCGAGTGTCGGAGCCAGAGGTAAGTGCTTGATTGCCACTTACTTAATACGCTATGTTTGTGATTGGTTGTTTCTTGTTGGGTTGATGGTTTGTGATGTGAAAACAGAAATGGATTGAATATGATAAGTGTAAAAGTTGATGCTTTAAAAGAATATGCTTACTAATGTGACATAGTTCTTCGTATATGATCGGTTGTGGTTCGAATTATACTTGCGGTGAGTTTATGATTGTTGTGAGGAAATATTAATGACTATATTGATGCTTATATTGATGAGGAACATGTTATTGGGAATGTAATGGTATGATAATAAATGAATCTTGGTATGTTGGCTTTTGTCTTGCGAATTGTGGAAATTGATTGTTATGAGTTGTTATATGTTGCATTGTGATTCATGCTTGAATGATCGTTTGTGAATGGTGTGGCTGAGGCCTAGAGAACATGTGATTGTCATTCATTTCATTATGGCATGGCATTATGAGCATTTTTGTATGTTCAGGCATCAGGGCCGTGTGGCCAAAGCGCAAAAATAGTGGTCGTGTGGCCAACGCACAGAATATGAGAACAGGGGCCGTGTGGCCAAAGTGCAAAAACAGGGGCCGCGTGGTCAAAGCACTAAATGAGAGTGGATTCTCTCTTAATTTGAGGGGTAAGTTGCCCAAAGTAGCGGGGATCAAGTGGACTCTCTCCCTAGCTAAGTTAAGGCTCCGGAGCAATGCATTGTGTGATTCATTAGCATTCGCATAATGCATTCATTCATATGTTATGACTAGTATCAAAATGATTCATTGTGGGAACTTGAATGATGCAATATATGAATATATTATGTTATGCATGTGCGATGGAATGACGTTGATGATTATAAAAGGGATGGAAGGAATGATATGCATTGATGGCATTGTTGCTGATATGTTTATATACATATATTGTGGAACCTGATTTTATGTTTTGAGTTTAAATGGTTGTAAGTCTTATGAAATGTGCCGAATGAATGGTTGAGTTGTGTATGAGATTTAACTTGAAAGCTTGCTTGAGTTCGTTTGGATGAGGGGTGTAATTGTGACTAAAGTAGGATATGTTATGCTTTTTATATATGTTATGAAATGTTGTTGTTGATTTTATGGAAGTGTAAAATGGGTATAAATTCATGACGAAATGTGTTTAAACAGGACATAAAATGACTATTTATGATGATTTGAGCATGAGTTGAATGTATATGGCTGAGTTAAGGATTTATTGATATGTTGAAGTTGAGTTCCAGACTATTTTTGGTGAATGTTGTGCTCAGGCACGAGCTCAAGCTGGAGGGCGTACTAAGGCACGAGCTCAAGCTGGAGGTCGTGGCCTGGCATGAGCTCAAGCTAGAGGGCGTGCTCAGGCACGATCCCAAGCTGGAGGTTGTTGCCTTGCACGGCCAAAAAATTGGCCATGGCACAAGGTCGTGTCGTGCCTTGTTGGAGAGCACGACCGTGCCTTCTGGAATTAGGGATATTTACGCAAAATTTAGCTGGTTTAAAGTCCAATATTAATCCGAATAATGTTCTAATACCTGGAAAATGTATTCTAATGATTGAAGATGATGTTTCTTAGCAGCTAAGCAATTAAATTGGATGAATTAACAATTGAGTTGAACTGTGAACTTGCATGATTGTTGTGGAATGGCTTTAGGGTGCATTTTTGGTTTAAGGGGGAATAAGGCCGGAATGGCCAAAGTCTCCCCTGCACCCCGGCATGTAGAGACATTAAAGGATGCCTTACTGAGTATATAAAATATACTCACCTGACATTGCAGGATTATGTGCAGATCAACAGGTACCAGAGATAGGACGACGTGATCGGCGAGGCTAGCGGTGCGATACTGAAGGTCGGGCTCCCAAATGTTTAAAAGTTGCGAGTATTGTGCATGTTATGTATCTATGCATACATTTGTTATAAATGGTTTTATTTACTTACCATTCTAAACATTTTCTAGCTTCCGCATTACTAAAGACATTGTGTATTAAATACTCTGATTTACATTATATAATTTATGTTTTGAAAAGAAAAAAACGGTTGAGAAAAATCAGTTTTATTCTAAAAAGAACTTTGGAAATTTTTGGCGTCACATTTAGTGGAATCAGAGCGCGGATTAGAATCCCTGCGGACTGTGCCAGAAAAACAGTTTTCATTGCATCATTCTGTGTGAAATTTTGGTTTGGAAATGATGCTTTCTAAATGTTGGAGGTTGTCAATAATGTATCGCACGCAGCTGCCGAGTCCCGAGGGTTTATGCCCAGTCACGAAAAGGGTAAGATGATAATCTTAACAACTACTTTGTGAATGTGTTATGGTAAAGTAAATTGGTTATACGCTTGATTGACTTGCTTGTTGCGAGATAGTTATCATGATGGGTTGTATGAATGAATGAAAATTGCTATGGCTTGTGTTGTGCTGAATGAAACTCATTGTGCTCGCATGTTATATTTCCCTTTAAGGGAGAGAAATGAATCGTATGTGCATGGTAATTTGAGAAAATTTGAGATGAGAGTTGGTAATGCATGAGTTGCATTCGCACATATAATTTTTGCGTATGGCAATGCATTGAGGAAATGGAATTTCGGTTCACAATGGAGCTTATGCTTTCAAATAATCAAGGGGATGGACTTCCTCTTACAATAATGCCCGGAATGCATCATTCATGTGGGAATGCATTGGCCTTGCATATAGACTCATTCTTTGTATCATAATATTTTATAGATTGTATGAAAAATGAATGTGAACGGGTTGCGATTATGATAAGAGCATGAGTTGTGTTTGTTAGGAAATGGACTCTTAATTGGTCGCATGGTTATAGATTCATATGATGAATTATATGAATTCTGGGACATAATATGTGCTTGTATGCCTTCGGATGAAATGAAAATAAGAGTTTTGCCACTTACTTTGAGGTGATTTTCTTATAAATGATTGTTTAATGTGTGCGTATGTATTCCTTGGTGAAATTTGGAATGAGATTGTGTTTTAGAAAGATAGGTGTGTATGTTATGTGCATAAATGACTTACTAAAGCAAGTGGATTTATATGTAAGTGGCAAGTGTTGTGATTTGATATATATAAACATATTCTTAGTGAGTGAGAATGCTAAACGAATGAAACCAAGTATCTTAAGAATGCAAGATAATGATACGAAAAATAATGTGAGTTGTGTGATGGGATTTATGACTTGTGAATGTATGTGGACAATGGCATCTTAATAAACATGAGATTTAAAATGAAATTCGTAGGGTGTGTTGGGGTTGTATCGTGAAATATGTCTGGCTTGTATGCAAAAATGAGAATGTGCATGTCTTTGTGAGATGTGATTCCAATGAGGTGATGAATTCTGTTGTTTGTCATATGCATTAAGTGGATGTTCCTTATTGAATGATGATGAACTCTTTGTGAGTTACATGCATATATGTTGTTTATGCCGATTAGGCTATGTTGACCATGATGGTTTGTGTTGAGATATGAATGACTTGTGGAACATTCATGTGCATATGTTGTGAGAAAGATTGAGATAGAATGCATGGATTGTATTCATACATTTTATATGGTGTTGGCATGAGCACTCGTATGTTCATGCATTTGAGAAAAATGAGCATATGACTCATATTGATAAATGGGGGATGTGCCCAGTTGTGAATTAATTCTGGAGTAGTCCCAATTATTTGATGTCGAGCGAGAGCTCGATTATTTGATGCCAGGATTGACCCGATGATTTGAGACCCCGGGGTATACATATGTGTGGACAATGCATTAGCATTCAGTATGCATACATTTTATGATATGGATGAATATAATCTTGTATGGTTAAATGTAAATTATGCGAATGGTATGCTCTATTGTATTAGTGCTAGGTGTGCAGAATTAATGATAATAAGATAAGATTGATGGTATGATTTACCTTGTGTTGAATAAATGAATATGGAATTGAATAGCTTGATGTATAAGAATTTTAAAGAATGACTAATGTTGTGTCAAGTTTTATGATTTTGGATTCAATCCTTAAAGTATATGTTGATTGTGTTGAATGATTCATTGTAAGAATGATTATGGATGATATGACTGAGGTTTGATCTTAATGTAAATGTGTAAGATATTAAAAGGGGCTATGTTCCATAGTTGGTTAATAAAGTTGATTGTCTATGGCTAAACTGATTATGGAAAAGGAACTAAGAATATATGGTGAAAATATATATGTTTGCATTATGATTAATTTAAATGGTTTAAGGAGATTTGGAATGACTTAAAGATGCATAAAATGATGGGTTAAGATGTTAATAAAGTCGGTTTGAAAGGGTTGTAAATGACATGAATTATATAAGTCTCGTTTTGAGGCGAATGAAATAGAAATGACTGATGAATAACGTACATTAATGGTTGAATACCCCTATGTTAATTTAACCCAGAAACATCATTTTGGTTTGAATAACGTATTCATAAATACCTACAGTATCATAATGATCTAGGATGTTATCTGTAGTGAATAAACTCCTTAAACTGAATCAATAACATAAAGTGACTGAAACAATCACAAATAAAATTGTTTAAGGCAATTAAATTGCTTGAATAAGACTTGAAATTTGAGATAAACCCTAAATAATTAGGGAGTGTATGAGTGTACACCCATGAATAAAAAAAACTAGATTGAGCGTGGATTAAGTCCCGCATAAGAGTTTAGCCGAGTGAACTTGAGAGTTCCAAATGACCAATTCAGTATAAAAAGATGAAAAGCGAGTATGTAAGAGAAATTACAAAGGAAAATGATCATTAAAAGTAAAACGGAATAAATTATATCGGGAGATTATGGTAAAGTATATTTGAGGATTAGATTGTATAGCGTGATTCTAGAGGTTTCTTTTGTTCGTTCTTTCTCTTGAGGGTGTTGCCAGAGTTGTATCTTGCGTAAGGAAGTGCATTCCTTGACTTCTTACATGTCTCCTTGACCAAAGGTAGAGCATTACTTGCATTTCCCGAAAAAAATTCTGCATGATGCATTTCTTTATTCTACGATCGCACATCACATTCTTGTTTACCTACCTTGGGTAGGCAACTACCTGATAGATGAAAGATCGTGAGCATAGCTATATATACACATGTACTGTGAGAGTTAGACGAGACAACTCAGGCCAAATAAAGGGGATCAGTTGTAAAAATGACAGATAAAAATCAGCTTTATTAGCTAACATGACTCAATATGTCATGATTGCCTGGGTATGATAGGGAAAGAGATGTATGCATAAAAACGGTGTGATGTGGAGATTATGTGACAATTTGTATAAGTGTAAGGAGAGATTTTGAAAACTCTTGTAGAGAAAGGTCGAAAGTGACCTTGTTAAGTTTAGACACATGTGATAATTGAGGTTAAACAAGTTGAAGGAGGATTTGAGTGTACTTAGGATTATAGTTTTATGAGATAGAGACGTGTGACATCGATTATAATTTGTTTGATTGATTGGTTGTGAAATTTTAATGGTACAGTCGGACTATAAAATGTTCATTGTGAGTGAGGTGCGAAATAGTAAAATGGAAGAATACCTTGAATGTGAATATGATAATGTGAATGGTAACACTAGTATGAAAATGAGTGTGTAAGTTAAGATGAAATGAGTTGAACATTGATTATCATCTTGTATGAGCATAATTTGGGATATAGGAACATGTTCTTCATTTCTTATATGTATGACTTTTAGAATTGATTCAATCCTACGAGCTTAAGGTTGGAATGTGTGAGATTAAGGGGAGAGTGGAGTCTCCTCTCACACCATCTCTACCTATGGTAAAATCCCCTGAGGGTCTGGATCTGTTTCCTCTGCCCCATATAATAAAACTAGTTCCTCTTGATCTCTGA